>PVHX01004910.1:11890-119103 GCA_004024805.1 Geosciurus inauris | reverse complement strand
CCCCCCCCCCCCCCCCCCCCGCCACAGCACACAGGTGGCCGGGTGTATGTGCAGCCCCCATCCCTGGAGGTCGACCCATCCTCCCAGGCGCCGCGTGCGCCACCCAGAGGCGGAGGGGCCGTCCCCCTGCCGCGGCCCGCCCGCGAGGCGCGCTCACCCACGCACGCATCCCGCTGCTCCTCGTAGCCGGCGCTACACACGCACTTGCCAATGGGCACCAGCCACTCGCCCTCCGCGCTGCAGTACATCTTGGGCGTGTCCCGCTCCTCCGAGTGCCGCACGCACTGGCCTCGCACCTCCACCAGCGAGGACGAGTCTGCGCCCGTCACCGCCTCCGAGAAGGCCGCCAGGTTGCGCACCATGGCCGGGCACTTCTTGTAATAGATGCGCAGAGAGAGGATGGCGAGGCAGGCGCCGATGTCCTGGAAGGCCAGGTAGAAGCCGCGCTTGCTGAGGGGACCCACGCCGCGCACCTCCGTGTTGAGCTTGAGCCGTCGCACGCCCAGGTCGGCGCCCGTGAAGCTCTCGTCCGCGGCGATGGTGTCGATTTTGAGGAACTGGCTTTCCTGTGTGCTGGAGCCCAGGTCGCGGTCGGACTCCAGGTAGTAGAGGTTGAAGGTCTCCTTGCAGGTGCCCAGCACGCCGGGCATGCTGTTGCAGTCACGAAGCGTGAACTTGATCTCTGCGTAGACGCGCCGGGCACCATCGCGGGGCACCCAGTTCGTGCGCAGCCAGTTGTTCTGGTTGGGGCTCATGACGTTGCACACCTGGTACGTGTGGATGGGCCGGAAGGACTCGTCCACCTCGTTGATGGAGTCCCACTGTGGGCAGAGAGAACACAGCCCGCTAAAGAAGGGGCAGCCCCAGCCCGCTCCTGCCAGCCACGTGGCCCCAGGCCGGACACGTACATTCTCATTCTGCCGGGAGAAGACAGAGCAGCGGACGCTCAGATAGATGGTCATAGGTCCCAGATGCCCAGCACCCTGCAGATGTGACCTCACAGAGGACCACAGGCCTCCTGAGGAGCATACTGACTTCCTGTGGATGAGGAAACTGTCTAAAGCGTGAGCCCCAGGTCTGAGGTCACACAGGTAGCTCAAGCTGGAACCCCCATTAGCACTCAGGCCTGTTGGGCTCGATAAACTGACCTCCACTTCTGTGTGGCTTTGCCTATCATTCCAAGGGTGACGGCACTTGCTGGGACTGCAGCTGCCAGAGGGGTCTTGCTACCAACAGACTGCTGTGTGCAGGGCCCAGAATCCCCCAGCAGCCCCTCCTGCACCATGCTGGCTAAGTGTCCACCACAGCCCCTGCCCTGCTGTTCTTACTGGTCTCCTGCCTCCCACCCATGGCTGGGGACTCCCAGACCGGCCTGCGTCCCACTCAAGCAAGTACCAGGGTGCAGGAAGGTTGTCCAGTGTGTGGTCCCTGTGCCAGCTAGTGGCTGGGCAGGACTGGATCAGAGATAAGCCAGGTGCTCCCCAGAGCGGGGACGCAACCCCAGCGATAGAGAGGACATCTGCCAGTCATAATCTAAGGAGGGATTAATGTCTGGAATAGGTAGAGGAAAACACCCACAACTCAACGGAAAAAAGTCCCAACAAAAAAAGGAGCAAAGGACCCTGACCAGACATTTCTCCAAAGAAGATTACAGACGCCCAAAGAGCACTTGAAGAGCTGCCCAATGCTGCTGGTCACTGGGGACACACAAACGAAAAGCACAGTGAGAGCCACTTCATGCCCATTAGGATGGCTGCTGTGTTTTTAAAAAACAGAAACAAAACCCAGAAGATAACCAGTGTTGGTGAGAATGAAGGAAGTGGGACCTTGTGCACACTGGCGGGGACATAAAATGTACAGCCACTGTGCAAAACAGCACAAGTGGTTCCTCCGGAAATTAAAAATGGAATGGCCACGCCCCCCAGTGATTCTGAGTACACACCCCCAAGGACTGAAAGCAGGGTCTTCAGAAGATCATTCTCACACTGTGTTCAGAGCAGTGTCACTCACAACAGCTAAGGTGTGCAGCTCGGGTGCAGCTCAGAGGCAGAGCGCTTGCCTAGCCTGTGCAAGCCTCTGGCTTGATCCCCAGCACCCCCCAAAAGAAAAAAAACAGTAACAAAAAAACCAATAACCTAACTGTGGAAGCAGCCCAGATGTCCATCAACAACTGTATGGATAATCAAAATATGGTATATTCATACAATAGAATATTATTCAGCCTCAAAAAGGAATGAAATTCTGATACCTACTAAAATATAGATGAACCTTGAAGAGATTATATTAAATGAAATATGCCAGCAACAAAAAGACAGATCATGTATAACTCCACTTAAATAAAGCACTCAGGTTAGTCGGATTCATAGAGGTAGAAAATAGAATAAATGACGGTTGCTAGGGGCTGTGGGGAGGGGGCAACCAAGTTGCTGCTTAGTGGGTACAGAATTTTGGTTTTGCAAGATTAAAAGAGTCCTAGAGATGGATGCCAGTGACGGTCACACAGGGATGTGAAAGTATTTAATACCACAGAACTGTATACTTAAAAATGTTATTAAGAGAGCAAACTTCAAATTATGTTTATTTTACCATAAGGAAAAAAGAATAGGGCTGGGGGTGCAGCTCAGTGGTAGAGCGCTTGCCTACCATGCACGCGTGGGGCCTGGGTTTCATCCCCAGCACCTCACAAAACAAACAAATACACAAACACACAAACAGAACAAACCCTTCATTAGGGGCCGGGTGCTCAGCGTGGTGGGGGAGCACCTGCCTGGCAAGCTCAGGCCTGTGTTCATCCTAGCGCCAGAAAAGCAAACAAGCAGCAAGAATGAAAGACCAGTGGCTCGGGAGGCTGAGGCAGGAGGATCGCGAGTTCAAAGCCAGCCTCAGCAACGGCGAGGCACTAAGCAACTCAGTGAGACCCTGTCTCTACATAAAACACAGAATAGGGCTGGGGATGTGGCTCAGTGGTTGAGGGTTCAACCACTGAGTTCAATCCCCGGTACCCGCCTCCAAAAACAAAAGAATGAGGATGCCACAAACACTTGCCCTCACGTGCTTTGTGGCCCAGGTGCAGGTGGAAGGGGGCGACCACCTGGGTAGCAGGGCAGAATTTCCAGGCATGTGGGCATGTCTCACGGGCCAGGCATGTCCTGCTCAGCTGCACTGCTGGTGGGCTAGAGCAGACACCCAGCTGAACCCAGAGGGCTGAGGGCTGGTGGCAGATGGCAGGGTCGGGCTCTGCCCCTTGACCTCCTCTACTGGGTGCTCACGTGCAGCCGACCTTGAACTGGAGATCCTATCACCTAACCAGGGGAAGAGCCTGAAGGCCACTCCTCGTGATGCTCTGAGAACTCGTGGGGCTGAGCTTGTTCCCTCAGTGCTGGGGGGCCTGGGTGTCCCAAGTCCTTCCTCCCTGTCACAAGCCCCTGTGTCTCATCTTGTCCCTGCCAGCTGTGTGGTCTCAGCCTTGGTGCCCAGCTCTATACAGCAGGGCTCAGACAGACCCTGATCTGGCCAGGCTTGAGAATGGTGCCATGAGAACATGCCTGCAATGCCGCGCTCAGGCCTGGCCCAGGGTGGCCCTTGACAAATTGGACACACCAGAGTTGGAACTGGCGGACTCCCCGAAACCTCCCTCCACCTCCAGGGCCAGTGTGGGAGGAGGGCCTTGTCTCCAGGGACCCCAGGGAGCTTCCTGCTCCCCACACCAAGAAGGAGCCCTGCCCTGTACCCCAGTCTGCAGCCAGAGCCTCTGGGCAGCACTGCGCCACATCTGGGGTTAAAGTCATTGTCACAATTAATGGAACACCAAAGAGCCTGCCAGCTGCTCCCTGTCTGTTCCCTGCCAGGGGCCTGGATAAATTAATCAGCGTGATCTGAGTCCGCTCCAGCCGCCATACCAGTGCCAGGAGCCGCTGCAGAGGCCAGGCGCAAGAGCCCAGTCAGTCCCGTCCTCCACCTGGGGCCCTACCCCACACCAGGGGCCACTCCCACTGGTGGTCTCTCGGGCTCTGGCAGCTAACCCGGGCACGTTTCCCCCAGCCTCGTTCTCTTCCTGGAACAGAATGCAGGGAACCTGTTGTGTGTCCCTGGGAAGTCACATCCCTCTCTGAGCCTTGGGCTTTTCATCTGTGAAATGGGGTTGCTAATGGCTGCCCTTTCACCTCCTCCAGGAGGTGGCGAGGAGCCAGCGTGCCCCCTCACGTAGGGCTGGGCGATTAACAACTTGATTCACCAGGCGAGGTGCAGGTGTCCCTGTGGGCAGAGGTTCCTGGGAGCAGAGGGAGGGTGCAGCCTGGCTAAGCACAAAGGTTCTGGGCCCAGATGTCCCCCCAGCCTTAGCAGACTGGCCTCAACTCTTAGAGCTTCCAGATTCTCATTGATAAAATTCATCGCCCCGTGGACAGCTGCTCTGAGCAGTGATCATCCCGTTATAAATGAGGTGGCTGAGGCGAGGTGAGTGACGGGCCCGCATCCCTCAGAAGGCAGGGCCTGGTCCACAGGAGCCCAGCTCCCTTGCCTCCCAGGCTGTGCCACTGCCTGGTAACGGGGACTGGGGACAGCCCTGCATGGCCTCTGCACCGGGCTGTTGGGCAGACTCCAGAGAGGGAGAACCTCAAGGACCATGTGCAGAGGACCTTCCTCCCCACAGGTCAGGGGCATCACCTGGAAAGAGGATCAGATGGAAGAGGCCCTGGCCCCTCCCCAGGCCTTTTGGACAAGGACACCTACATGTTCCACCTGTCAGCCCCCCAGGCTCCAGGTCTGAAATCTGGGGAGCAGGCCTCCCAGGCCAACTGCTTTCCTCTCCAGGCAACCCCAAGCTCCAGGAGACACGGCAGAGAGGCATTCACAGGGGACCTAAGAGACCTGAGCGTGCCCGGCTCCCCGTCACTAGGGACCTGTCTGATGAGGGGCACGTTTTCCTCGCTGCAGTTTCCTTATCCGTGCAGTGGGCCCTACGCACCCCGTGGCTGGTGGTGAAGCGGGATGATCCTGCTAACCGCCAAGAGCCGCGTGAGCGCGCGCTGCTGTTCTAAATCCCAAATGAAACGAGTGAATACTGAGCCATGGTCTAGTGTCCCACCAACAAAAGACCCTGCTATCACCTGTGCACCCCTCACCTGCTAACCCCCACGACTCCTGATCACCCTAATAACCAAGTCCTCAGCACCGAGTGGGACACAGACATACCAGAGCCAATCGGGGGCCAGGCACGTCCTCCCCCCAGGGCCAGGTGTGTCTCTTCATAGCTGCTGGCACTCAGGGGACATGCCAACTCCACCAAGTGGGCAGGTGTGGACTGGGCTCTGAGGCCTGAACCCCCACCACAGGTCAGGCCCATCCGCAGCCACGCGGGCTCACTCTGCCAAAGCCTGTCCACACCCCCGTGGGTCCACTCGGGCCACTTGAGATGGGGGCTCCCTCCTGGCTCTGGGGCCTGGAGGGTCAGGGCCCACAGAGGCTGCCCACCAGCTGCCTCGATCCCGGGCAGGCTCAGCTCACTGCTTCCTGGTGATGAGACCTCCACAGAGGCGGGGGGAAGAGGCCTCCATTTTGCCCTCAAGCCACAGGCCACTAAAGGCCGGGATGAGAACTCTACCCCAAAGCCAAGAGAAACTCCTTCATAAAAGTGAACTCTTGGTGTCATTATCACTATTAGTACTAGTATTACTGCCCCTGTCCCCAGAGCCATAGAAGCAGAAAGTGTTCCTGGAAGAAGTCAGTGTGTGCCACTTGTTCATGTCATGCTAGGGATGGCGTGTGAGTACATGTGTCTCTGTGTGCGTGTGCGCGCGCGCGCGCACTTTGGCGGGAGGAGACCTGGATGAGATAACCCATAGTACATACTAACGACAGTGGTAATGCTAATAATAAAAGCTGATACCTGCCGGGCGCAGTGGCGCATGCCTGTACTCCCAGCAGCTCAGGAGGCTGAGGCAGGAGGATCATGAGTTCACAGCCAGCCTCAGCCGGCCTTAGCAAGACCCTGTCTCTAAATAAAATACAAAATAAAAAGTCTGGGCGCATGGCCTGGTGGCTAAGCGCCTCTGGGTTCAATCCCTGTTGCAGGTTCAGTGTGGGGCACGGTCAAGGCCGGCTGTCTTCTCCCCACCCCTGCAGCAAACCCCAGGGGGCTGTCTCAGGAGAGCTCCTTCCTTCAGATAAGAGAAACTGACACTCAGGGAGAGGACACGGTGACTCAGGGCCCAGCTCATCTGTGGCAGAGCTGGGCTCCTACCAATTGAACGGGCTCATCTCTGCAGAAGTGGAAGGGAAGGGCCGTTCAGCCTTGTCTCTGAAGCCCACTCCCCAGGAAGGTGGAAGGTGGGCGGGGCGTCCCTTCCCTGTGGGGCACGACCCATAGGGACCTGGTAAGCTGGCCCCAGGGTCACCTTGGAGGCGCGATGGGGTCTGGGGCTTGGCCACAGTGAGGGCTGGCATGTTCCCCACGTGACTGAGACGGCAGAAACACACACAAGGGCTTGGGCCCCGAGCAGCTCTGGTGAACACACCGTGGCCAGGAAGAAGGGGACCAATCCTGAAGGCCTGGCTGGCCTTCCTGGCTGTCTCCTTGTTGCCGTGTCCCAGGCTGCCCTAGGCCTGGCCTTGGCAGGTCCTGCATCTGCAGGCCCAGGGCAGGGACCTGAGGATTCCTGAGTCGAGGGTCTCAGAGATGACTCAGGAGCCCGGCGCCACAGCTGGTGGAGTGATCCCCAGGTCTAAACTGCCTAGTGCACTAAACCGGGAAGAAGCCAACCACACTGCCTTCAGCTGCTGGGGGTCCTTGGGTAAATTCCTTCACTTCTCTGGGCCTCTACTTCCTTTCGATCTATCTGACACTAAGACCAACTCGCAGCCTCTCAGCTCACAGAGGGATGACCCTGTTCCGTCACTCACCCCATGCGCTGGGTACGTGAGCCAGCCCCAGTCCCCGTGGATGGTCGATGTGTCCAGCAAGTTCACTGTAAAACAGGAGACAGGAGGGCGTCAGGTCCCCGTGACCCTCTTCCCAGCCCCACAAGAACAGCCACACGGGTCCACTCCCAGCCCCCAACACAGCCACACGTGGGCTGGTCCAAGCTCTGCCTCTCCCTGAAGCCTCCTTGAGACCTGACAGAGTATCTTCCAAACTCCCGATACCAGCTGCCCCAGGTGCCAGGGTTCCCTGGCTGGTGGTACAGCAGGGTGGCTAAGAGGTGGCTCAGGGGGCCAGTTCTGCCACCAGGGAGCCGTGCGTGGCCGGGAAAATCCCTTTTCCTCCAAGGCTCAGTTTCCTCCTCTGTAAAATGGGGGTGGCCATGGCTCCTGTTTCACAGGGCTTTTGCAAAGATGGCCTGACCTGTGTCTCACGCAGGGGTCATGATAGCATTCAAACAGTCACACTGTGAAGTTGGACCTTCCCCTTGAAGACAGGCCCCAGCTTCATGATCACCAGCGTCCCCAGAAAGGGGCCCAGCGTCTCCTGAGCCTCTGAGCACGGGGATGTGGGGGATTTAGAAGAGGAAGGGCTGCCTCTTGCCATACACCTACTGCATGCTGGGCTCCGCAAGGGGTGCGGGGGGCGCCTGTCCGAGCCCTCACACAGGAGGTCGCTATGCCTTCCGTTTTATGGATGGAAGATCTGAGGTCAGGACCTCTCCCAGAGCCACAGGTGCAAGGCTGGCATGCAGAGCCTCTCTGCGGCCCTCACATGCCAACACCACCCCCTGGAAGGCTGGGCCCAGAGGGCACCCCCAGAGGGCAGGCCTATGCTAAGGCCCTGTGCCCAGGGGACAGTTTCAACAAGGGAAAGAGCCTGCCTCTGGACTCGTGTGACAACACTGCCACTTATTAGCAAGTGACGTTCCCTTCTTTTACCCTCAATTTCCTCATCTGTAAAATGCGTTAATAATACCTAAGGGTTTGGAAGAGGGTAAAGAAGCCATCTGTAGCTGGGCATAGTGGCACATGCCTGTAATCCCAGTGGCTCAGGAGGCTGAGGCAGGAGGATTGCAAGTTCAAAGCCAGCCTCAGCAACTTAGTGAGGCCCTAAGTAACTTAATGAGACCCTGTCTGTAAATAAAAGTGGCCGGGGGATATGGCTCAGTGGTTAAATGCCCCTGGGTTCAATTTCAAACACAAACACACACACACACACACACACACACACACAAACCATCTGGAAAGCCTGAGGCCAGTGTCTGAGACAAAGCTGGTCCTTCTCAAAGCTAATTTCCTTTCTCTGGGTCCTGCCCCTCTGTCCTCTCTCCATATCCCTCATGCCTACTCACTCACTTCTGCAGAAAACTAGAAATCAGGGATTAATCCCAGCTCTGCCTCTGCCTGCTGTGTGTCTTAGATGATTCCCTTTACCTCTCTGGGCCTCTGCTTCCTTTTGATCTAGCTGGTGATGGTTAGGAGAGGGCTTCTGGCTCCAGTCTGAACACCTTCCCCTGTTTTTCTGACTTCCATGAATCTCTTCTCCAACAACCATGGGCTGCCAACTACCCCAATCACGGGCTTGGGCAGGTCACAGAGGGTTAAAACAGAAGCCTCTTGGAACTTTCCGGCAGGAAAGCCTGGGATTTGCATAGCTCTGAGCCTGCCCCTCAAAGGTGGAGACAAGTGTCCTCAGGAACTGTTGGAGTGACATGCTCTTGTTTGCTGATTTTCTTCTTCCTCTCACCTTCCCACCCGCTTGTCAGGGATCCTGGATGCTGGCTAGAGAAGGGACTGGCAGAACCAAAGGGGGCTTCTGTGCTCCTCCCCGGATCCCCAGGGGTCAGGGGGATCAGGGGATGGAGCAAATGTCCACGGAGGGATCTCCCCCTCCCCAAGCTGGCCCCACACCAGGGGCACAGGCAGAAAGAAGAAGGCTTCCCGCCTCCCTCCCTCCCTCTCAGGCAATGTAGAGAAAACTGGGTCAGGCAGCTCTCTCCTCCTGCTGGCTGGTGGGAGGGGGAGGGGGCCGCACTGCAGTTTCCCCCAGACCATCAGGGCCCAGTTTGGAGAGAGGGTGGGACAAAGATGCTTATGAACACCCCCCCCCACTGGCATCCCAGATGTGGGTACCAGGGCTGGCGGCCCCTTCTCCTGGCAGGGAGCAGACCCCGCTCTAAGAAGCCCCTACCCTGGAGCAACCCCAGTGAATGCCCACCACCCGGGATTCTCCTCTCTGAACACCCTGACTTCAGGGCTACTTCTGGGTCCTTCCCTCCTCTAGGAAGCGTCACCACCTTAGTGGCTGATTCTCAACCAACCAGCCAAGGGGCTTGGAAAATCCAAAGATAAGTCAAAAGTCGATTCTATTGGATTCAGGAAGGACTAGAGAATTCAGAGCTGTTTGTTTCCATTCCTTCTAGGCCCTTCTCTGTCCCCCCGCCCCTCCTGTCCCCCCGCCCCTCCTGTCCCTCCGATCCATCTGATCCATCTCCATTCCTCGCCGCCTGTTCCTTCCCACAGGTGAGGACCCACCGGAGGTTTGATGGAGTCCAGTCAACTCTCCTGGCTGGAGCCTCGGTCCCCTTGGAGACTGAGACCTTCAGCCACTGCAGTTGTCCCCTTTCCTGTTTCTCACACTGCAGGACGTGCAAGAAGTCAACTGCCCTCCCTGGGCCTGTCTCTCCACTGGGAAATGCGAGGCCAGACCCCGTGGTCTCTCAGGGCCCTGCAGTGAAGCAGCTCCCGGACCCTCTGGGCCTCAGTTTCCTCATCTGCAAGAAAGCCCACAGGTACCCCTCCCGGGCCTGCCAGGCAGGCTGTCCTGGGGGGACCAAATGGGTCCCTCTCCCACTCTGAGCAGCAGAGATAATTCCCAAGCCGCTGCTGTGGACGGTGGAAGGCATTATGCGATTTCTTTTTCTCTCCAGCACCATCACCTTCCTCCATTCCATTTCGCTGAGACTAATACTTAAATTGATTTACATTCCCTGAGGACACAGCACATGATAGCGAGGCTGGAGAATTCGGGGTGGCCAGGGGATGTCAGCCAGGATGCAAACACCTTGGAGATCACCCTACGGTGCAGGATAATCCACCCAAAGAGTGCTCAGGGGCCTGAGGCTGGTGGGGCCTGGGGACACCTCTGCAGGGGCAGGCCTTCCCGGCCCATGGCTGCACAGCAGAGCCACTGTGAGCCAGGCTGGTGCACCTCACCTCTGCTGGACCCCAGGCGGGAACAGTCTCCTCCCTGAGTTCCAGCGCTCTCCCTAGTCTGTGCAGGCTCCGCATCAGTCCAGGGACAATGCCAGGAAAACTCCTGGATGTCCCAGGTGGGACCAAGCCTCAGGTCTCTATCAGAGGCTGTCTGCCTCGGGTGCGGGAGCCCTGCCCAGCTGCAGGCACCCTGCCTGTGGATCGAATGGGCGTGGACGCTGGCCTTGGACGGTCCTCCCTCAGCCTGCTCGTCTTCCCACCCACCTCCTCCAGATCTGCCACTTCTCCAGTCGCTGCCCCTCTTGTCCTCAGCATGCGAGCCTGGAAAGGTCTCCCCTCAGGGGGCTCTGGGGTCCACAGCCTGTGATTCTGGACAGTGCCAGCTCCTCTCCAGAGGGAGGGTCGAGGCTAGGAGTTGGGGGCGCATCACCCACTCCCAGAGCCTGCTGTGGGCCTTCTCAGAATCCCCACCCCAACCCTGGGGAAATGTCATCTCAGGCCATTAGCACGGAGGGGCCCCAGGTTCCTTGCTCCCCAACCCCGTCCTCTTCCCTACTCACCCTGCAACCCCAGCATCTTAGAGATCCGTGCCACTCCCCCCAGCCAGCCCTGTCCTGGCACCTTACCTCTAAGCCACCTGCAGTGGTGCCTGATCTCTACTGGAGCCCAGCTTCCCAGACGACGAGGATTTTCTGTATGTCTGTGAGTGTGTGTTCGTGTACGTGCATTTCATGGGGCACAAATGCCAGTTTGAGGGTCTCCTTATACGTGCTCTGATGCATGCATGCACAGATGCCGTGTATGTGTGTGTGTGTGTACATGCCTGTGCACATGTGAACTGGCCGCACTGCTGTGTGGAGAGGGGATGTTCTGTGTGGGGACGTCTGTGTGTGAGCCTGCAGCCGGGGTCCAAGTGCATGTGTTCTGCTGGGCCAGGTGGGACTGTGTGCTGTCTGCGTGTGAGTAGCGGTTCTGCGGTCCGAGTGTGTAAAAGCAGCACCGGCGATTAGCTCTGGACCAGAACCCAGCTCCAGACCCCAGATATCAGTTCCATAGCCCAGCGACAGTGCCAGGTCCTGTGTCCCCTGGGCACAGCTGTGCAGCCGAGGGGGCCGGGCCAGGGATGCAGGGCGTGGGGAGCAGGACCTGCTGCCATTGTGGGCTGGACCTGGACTGTCCAGTGGGCTAGTGGGTGGGGGATCCCGGGCTGCCCCTCTCAGCTCTCCTTGTCCCTCCCCTGACCAGAAGTCACCAACTGGATTCTTTGGGTCACACTCAGTACACCCCCACCCCCCTACCTCACCCCTACCCTGGTCCACCAGGCCCCTGAGGGACTGGGCCGCACTGGCTTTGACCCAGAGGAGACCCTGCCTCAGTCTCTCCGCAGCCCCAGCCGGCCCCTCACTGGTCCCTGTAGCCAGGCGGCTGTCCCTTCTCCCAGGACTCATTTGCAGCCCCTGGTCGCTGGACCTGTTTTCTGGTCCTCCTCCTCAGTTCTTGCTCCCTGTCTTCCAAGGCCATTTCCAGCCCCCTTTTCTTCCGCCCTCTGAACCTTGACCCCCATTCCTGTCCCTCTATTCCCTCCTGCTTGCCACTCTGTTCTGTCCTCTGTCCCCAACCCCATCCCCTGTCCTCTCTGTCCCCTCTCTCCTCCATACCTTTTCTCGTCCCCCATGTCCCATCCTCAGTTGTCTGTCCCCAGCCCCGGGTTCCTCAGTCCTGCCCTATCCCTCAGTCCCCCGACCCTGTGCTGGTCCCTTGTCCTCAAGCGCGGGTCCCCATCCCCACGCCCTGTCCCCTAGCCCCGTCTCCGCCGCGGCGCTGCCCCGCCGCCTGGCCGAGGGCTGGCGCCGGTTCTCAGGGTGGCGGCCGCGGAAGTTGAGCCGCAGGCAGCGCCCCCGCCCCGCCCCGCTCACCTTCGCCGCGCGCCGCGGACACGCAGGTGGCCGCCGCCGCCGCGGCCGCGACGACCCAGAGCGCGGGGGGCAGGCGGCCCCGGGCGGGGGCCATGGCGGCGGCGCCGCGCTCCTCGTCCCGCACCGGCGCCCGGCGCCCCGCGCACACCGGCTCCGCCGCACGGGCACCCGCGCCCGCCGCCGCCGCGCCCCGGGCGGGGGCCGGCCCGTCACGCGCCGAGCCAATCAGCGCCGAGGCGGGGACACGCGGCCCCGCGGACACCGGCCGCCCCGCCGCCGCACGTGCGCACGCTCGCACCTTCCCGGACGCGCGCCCGCGCCCACAGCACCGCGCAGACCCGCGCGCGCGACCCGGGACCCGGGACCCCGGACCCGGGGGCCGCTCGCGCAGGACCCCCGCCCAGGTGCCAGGGCAGGCGCGCCTCGGGCACGGGCTCGGAGGGTGGGCTCGAGAAACTCCAAGGCACGTTCCGTTTAAAAGGAAAAAAATACTTCCCGCCCCAAGCCAGCCCCAGCACTAGCCAGAGCGGCTCCCCGCTTTAGGGACGCCTGAGTGCCTGGTGGCCGAAGGCACCAGACAGCTCTTAAATCCTGCTGTGTGACCTTGGTCGAATTTCTTAACCTCTCTGAGCATTAACTTCCACGTGTGTAAAGCAGGAATAACAGTGCCCAGTCCTGGTGCTGTTGTGGGGATTGAATTGAAAGGCCCGGGTAAGCACCTAGCCCGCTGTTAGGCGCCCAGCCAAGTGCCCAATGATGGCAGCTGTTCTCCTGTGACCTTCCCCACCACCAGTTCCATCCCAGGAGCAGGGTCTCATCCTAGACAGGCTGCAGGCTTTGCTGTGGGTGGGGGAGTGGGGCAGGGATGTAGGGCTCCTGCCTGGGCTGGACCTGCCGTCCCCAAGTCCCCATGCAGCCTGAGGGCCCAACAGTCCAGTCAGCAGGTAGCAGAGCTGAGGCTCCCCCAGCTCTGGCTGGCACAGTTGTTCAGGTCCCTGCCTTCACTCCCAGCTCCTTTGGTCACCTGGGAAGACTTGGGGTCCATGACCGGAGGTCACAAGAATGATAAAGGCCATTTGGGGAGCATGTGCAGTGTGCCGGACCCCATCCTAGGAGCTTTATACACCCAAACCTCACCCAGCCCTGCAGGGAGGGGCGGCGAAGGAAACTGACGCTGAGAAAGGCCGTCACTCACTCGCTGAAGATCACAGGTGGCCAGGTGCTAGCGAGGTGTCTGCCCATGTCACTGACTCCAAAGCCCATTGCCTCCCTCTGCGTCTTTCTTTGCCACAGAAATAAGGAAGGCGGCTCCATCCCAGAGCCTCTTCCTAGCAGCTCAGACCCACCGTCTCCAAAAGGCAGTGAGCCTCCTATCCCCAGAGGCATCCAAGCAGATGCCAGCCAGAGGTTGTTCACAGATGCTGTGAAGTGGACAGAGGAGCCGAGGAGCCCAGTTTTCTGCATTTTCAAGAGCAGTTGTATATTTAGAGTTTGTTTCTTTTTCTTTCTTCTTTCCAGTACCAGGGGTAGAACCCAGAAGGCCTGCACCTCCCAAGTTCTTTTTAAAATTTTATTTTGAGACAGGGTCTTGGTAAGTTGCTCAGGTTGGCCTTGAGCCTGCAATCCTCCTGCCTCTGCCTCCGAGAAGCTGCCTCCCGAGAAATACAGGTGTGCACACTGGCCCAGGCCTAGTGCGGGCATCCGGACAGCAGGCTGGGTGGATCTGTGGGAGGAGTGGCCTCAGCCCATAGGCCTCCAGGCTGTGCTTCAAGGCTCCTCAGAAGAGGTCACGGCTGGGAAGTCACTCCTGGAGCATCAGGAAGAATTCAGACAGTGTGAAGGTCACAGTCATGAGCGCCTGTGGGCGTCCCCCTTCCCAGCCAGTGGGAGAAGCCAGTGGCCCTAGTTCCTGCAGAAACAGGTATGGCCCTCCCCCTTGAACTCCTGTAGTTAGGGCTTCACCCGCTGCAGAGCCAAGGACTGTGAGCCTGGGGCAGGCCAGGGACTGAGGGGTGGGAAGCCCTGAGAGGGGCCTGAGGGGGATCTGTGATAAACACGGCCATTTTCTCTGCCTGCCCCCCCTGGGTTCTGAGTAGGGAGGGCAGAGTCCACAGCAGGGGTTGGCTGGGTCCTCCTGCTGCACAGTGGGTACCCTGAGAATGTTTGTTGAGTGACTAAGTGACCCATGAACAGACATCCAAGAGGCCCCCACCCCACTGGCCAGGGACACGTGGCTGTGTTGCAGGAGCTGTTCCTGGGTTTCTGGATGGCCCTTTGTTAGATTGCCCTTCAGGTGCGCTGGCCGTATCCTCCGTGGGGTTCGTCCAGGACTGTCCGAGGAGTGAACCCGAAGCAGCTCACAGAGCAGACCAGTTGGGCTGGGGGTGGGCAGGGCTGGACGCGGCCTCTCGGGGCAGCCACCAAGCCAGTCTCTCGCCTGCTCCCAGGCCCTCCTCCACCTGTCTTTTCCCTCTGGGATGGGAGCAGGAGTGTCCGGCTATGGTGGACTCTCCAGAAATCTGCTTTTTCTCTTCGCCTTTCTGAGCTTCCGTTTCCCCAGCTAGGAAGCCAAGGACAGTGTCCAGGGGCATTGTGAGGTGACAGGTGTAGGCATGCAGGTGTGGACGTGCTTGGCAGCCCGTGTGGAGCCCTGAGGTTGGAGGGCGCCACTGTTTTTAAGGAAGAGCTGGATCTGAGCAGCTCTGGGACCCCAGGGGCAGCAGTTCAGGCACAGACAGGAGAATGTGCATTTGACAGGGGTCACTGTTAAGTCCCTGCCCACCCTGGAGCCACCCTGGTCCCTGCTATGGACATCTGGGTGCCCTGAGCTGCTTACTCAGAGCAGGGCGCAGGCTCCTAAGGGGAACCCCTAGCCGGATATCTCCATCTGGCCACTCTCTGCGCTCAGCAGGCAGGAGGGGAGCAGGCCATTGGCATGGAAATCTCTCCTCACAGCCTGCAGGGGAAATCTCTCTGGAAGAACCTGGATTCCTAACTGTAGGGTCCCCGGGGACGTGGGACCAGGGGTAGCTGCTGGGTTCTGTGAGGACCTTGCCCTTGAAGAGCTGCTGGCTGGAGGGGAGGCAGCCAGAGGAAGTAGGTTATGTGCCACAGAGACTTCCACCCAGCACAGGGGCAATGGGTTTAAACTTTGTCCTCTACCCCAGAGTCCAGGCAGGAGGTCCAAGACAGATATACAGCATGTGAGCCAGCACAGCGCTGCACACCTGTAACCCCAGTGACTCGGGAGACCGAGCCAGAAGGATTGCAAGTTTGAGGCCAGCCTCAGCAACTTAGTGAGACACTGTCTCAAAATTTTAAAAAATATAAATGAAACAGATTGCATGCATGAGGCCCTCCAACCTCCAGTATTGCAAAAAAGAAAGAAAAGAAAGGAAAAGAAATATAGTGTGTGCCACATACGTAATTTAAATTTTTTCCAGTATCTCATTAAAAATTAAATGTAAGAATGTATTTGTTGACTGAATGCTGCCTTGCACGTACTATTAATTTATTAATCAGTTCACTAATTCAGCAAACATGCAGTGGGCCTGTGACACAGTGCCAGGCGCTGGGGGACCACACACACCATGTCATTTTTCTCACTACATTAGTGAAGGTAACAGAAGAACTATAAGCACTAAAACTTAAAATAAAATTTATAATTAAAAAAAATTTTTTTTTGTACTGGGGATGGAACCCAGGGGTGCTCTACCAGTGAGCTACACCCCCATCTTTTGTTTTTGAGGCTGGCCTTGAACTTGGGATCCTCCTGCCTTAGCCTCCACTTAGTCACTGGGATTACAGACATGCGCCAACGCGCCTGCTGTCTAGAATATATTTTAAAAGTCCTTTATAAACATAAAATGCTGAATCTAATTTGGCCCTTTCTCAGTGACTTGGAGTCATCATTATGAACAAAGTGTCATCGACTCAGTGTGGTAAAGGAGCCAGGGATGAGGTGGTGTGCACCTCGGCTGTGTGCCCCAGGGCTGCGGAGGTGGGAGACCTATTTGCCCTGCACTGAATGACCCCGGCTGCTCTGCCTTAGTCTTTTCCCTCTCTGGCTGCTGCTTCCTCTGCTGTAGGGAGACAGTTTCCTCCTGCCTTCTAAATACCTGTCTGTAATCTATTATAAACTTAAAAAAAAACATGTTGGTAGCATTGCACGTAAAGTAGGAGTCCATGGGTTCTAAGTGAGGGACTTGCCCATGAGTAAGAGTGTGAGGTCAGTGTCAGTGGTCCAGGCCACCCAGGGGTCCCTTCTGCTTCTTCCTGGCTGTTCTCAGGATATTTGCTCTCAGGTTGGAGGGCGAGTGAGGTGTTGTTATAAATACATAAGAGGCTTATTAATGGCCGGGCACGCACACACTAATTGCTTCCTCCTGTTTACACACAATCAATCACTTCCAGCGTTTGGAACCACTGGCAGAGCGGAGCAGAAAGATGCCCGGGTGGGGATGTGCCTGGGCGGCTCCATCCTTCAAGTTCAAGTCTGTCCTACAAAAACAAAACCACAGCATCCCTCCATCCCTCCTTCCCTGGCCGGCCGCCCTCTCCCTCTCCCTCCTCCCAGCTGGTTAGCTCCCAGCCTGCCTCCTCCCTGCTCACCTGGTGCCCACCGGCTGCAGATACCTGGGCCTCTCCCGATGGCCACCAGCTGCACTTCCTCCCTGCTGGCAGTGCATCCAGGACCTCCCAGCCCCGCGGGTTACACCCCCAGGAAATGTCTGGAGCACCCACACCTGAGCCCCGTCCCTGCTCCACCGGCTGGCCTGCGCCCCCCGCCTCTCACAGGGCAACTGCCAAGGTCGGAGCCCTTCTGGAGGCTGAGGCTGCTCTCTCTGGGTAAAGATCCATGTGGTCACCAGGCCCGAGGGTCCTGTCCAGGTGGTCTGGACCCTGCCTCCCTTGCTGCTCTTCCTCGCTGCTGTGCCCTCCTCCGCCACCTGCCTGTCACCCGCGGCTCACCCTTCAGCTTGGGACCTGACTCCTAGGGAGGCTGCGCGGCCCTGGCCACAGTCGGCTTGCTCATGAGCCTGGTCCAGCTCCACCGGCACTTGGCTCTGTTTGGAACCCTACCCTCGTGTGTGATTTGAGTCACACCACCCGCCAGCAAGAGCGAACCCCAACATCTGGCAGGTGGCAGCCCTTTGTAAGTGCATAGGGTCAGGGTTAGGGTTTGGCTTGCTTTCGAGGTCCGGCCCAGGCCAGCATTAGAGGCCAGGTTCTCTTTACCACGAACGGCCCATGTGACTTCAGGCAAATCACGTTCCCTCTCCGGGGTGCTGCTCAGCCTGGGGGGGGCCTCTGAGGACTTTCTACATCTAGGATAACGTGACAGAATATTCACCGTTCTTGTTAATCTTAATAACAGTCCTTTGAAGTGAGTTCTATTCTTATCTACATTATCTCTATATAAATGAGCATTAAGGGGGGGAGGGGTGACATGACTTGGCCAAGATGTCACAGCTATTAAGTGGCAGACTCAGATCTTCCCGGCTCAGAAGCCCAAGGAGCACTTAGTTGTAAGATCACTGGGGTTGAGAGCGCTCACAGAGTACAGTCCTGGACCTCGGCCCGAGTCAGCCCTGGGGGACAGTCAGCATCGTGTCAGTCTGCTGGTACCTTCTGTGGGGAACAGGAGGAAGCTCAGGCTCTGAGAGGAGGCCCTGCCGAGTCCAGGGGCCAGAGCTGGGCTTGACCCCTTAGCTCAGACATGGTGCCGAGCAAGGCTGGCCCTGGGCAGTCAGGGGACAGGGCTGCTGGGCAGCAGCTGGGGACAGTCTCAAGATTTGTTAGGAGGCAGCAAAGAGCTTGTGCTGTGGAATCAGAACCGATTCAAACCCCAGGCCTGGCCCTTCCTCTATGCTGTGTGGCTTTGGGAGGCCAATTCCCCTCTCTGAGTCTGCCCCTGCTTTTTGGTTTTGGTACTGGGAATTGAACCTAGGAGCGCTTAACCACAGAGCCACATCCCCAGGCCTTTTTCACTAAGTTGCTGAGGCTGGCCTTAAACTTGCAATCCTTCTACCTTGGTCTCCCAAGTCGCTGGGGTTACAGGCGTGTGCCACATATCCAGCTACCACCTGCCCTTTAGGCACATGAAGATTCAAAGGACACCTGGCACAGGGTGAGCACTTGTGGGCCCCTGCCCTCTGCCCACCTCTCCCTGTCAGTCCCAAGACCTTCCTCAGGGAGCAGGAGAGAGCAGGCCTCGGTCATTATCAGAAAGAGGAGCATCAGTACCCCTGATATTAAAAAAATAACCTTCTCACCCCTCTGCCTAGCTGGGAAGTGAGCCCAGCCGGCGTCCTGACAGATGGGATAGCTCTCGGTGTCCATGGGTGGTTTCGAGAGACAGACAGACAGAGAGCAAGGTGGTGGTGGGGTGCACCGGATGTGTGAGAGAAAGAGAAAAGGCAACTTAGGAGATGGAGGGACCTGGGGGGTGGCTGCGAGTCAGCAGGTGAGCACTGGGTGACTGTCACTTGCGGTGTGGGCATGGGGGAGGGTAACGGCCCCCTGGAGCAGGGGAATGGTTTAGAGGGCCTGGGGAATGCCCCACAGCTCAGGACCCGCCTGCCCTCATTAGGGCTGCCAAGCAGGGGTTGTGGCCAGCACAAGACCTCCCATCTGCACCCAGAGCCACTGTCTGGGCCACCACCGCCCCTGCTGCCCCCACAGGCGGCATGGCGTGGCGGGAGCTCTGGGGCCCTGTATGGCCTCTGTGCTCATCTGTCTTGTGGGCAGAGAAGCCGTCCCCTGGTCCACCTAATTCCATCTGCCTGTTTTCTATGAGCTGAAGGTGTGGGGCCCCAGGCTGGGTGACAGGCCACCTGCCCTTGTCGCACTGTAGTCTGAGTACGGAGACTAGATAGACACACTCCTGAAGGGTCCAGAGGGCGGGAGCTAAACAGCATGGGAGGGCACAGTGTGGGGAGAAGGTGGAGACTGCTGGGCCCAGAGAGGGAAGGTGACTTCTCTAAGGTTGCACAGCCAGCAGCAAATCTGGGACCAGCACCCCATCTCCTGGCTCCTCGTCCTGTGCTCTGACCCCTACGTGAAGCTGTGTCACCCAGAGCAGCCAGTCCACAGAGGGAGCCTGGACTGCGTTAGCCTTGGGGAGAGGAGGGATGGGTCTGGGGTGGAGGACCAGGAACGCGGGGAGCAGGCAGCCAGAGGGTTGTCGTTGGCGCCGAGCCCGTGGTGGGTTGGTGCTTGCAGCGCCCTCTGGGCCGAGCTCCGGCCAGGCTGTGGTGGCATCTTAGCATTGATAAGAGGCTCTGGAGGCTGAGAGGGACAGAAGGTGTCCAAGGTCACCCAGCCAGGAAGTGGTCAAGCTGAGATTTGAAGCCCAGGACACCTGGCTCTCTGGACAGTGCATGACCCCTTGGCTCTGAGGACTCCCTGGGGTGACTTCTTGGGAGGGAGATACGATGTAACTTAGGATCTGAGACCCATTAGTGCCTCAGGGGTCACCTGGAAGGAGACCTGGAGAGTCCAGGGTAATTCCAATTTGTCCCCAATGCAGCTTTACTCCCTGGGAGGGAAGTGGAGGGGGGGAGAGCCCTCTCCTGCCCCCGCAGAGCCCAGGGCTGCGGGGGGTGGGGTGGCCAGCAGGTCGCCCCTGCTCCAGGCTGTTTGAATGCTGGCCAAGCTGTTCCTGGTCTCGGCCCAAGGTCATTTGCTGGGGAAGAAAGGCAGCCTCTCTGCCCATGCGTCACCCTCCCTGGATGAAGCTGGGGGCTGGGGCGGGGCTGAAGGACAGTGTTCCTGGTGAAAGGGGCCGGCTGGGGGGATGGCACCCTGGTGACAGGTCCATCAGGCACATCTCCACAAAGATGCCTCCGGGGCTGCGGGTGACAGCCCCCGCCTCAGACTGTGGGGGGTGCTAAGGTGCAGACAGCCTGGCCCCACTGGGCTCGCCTGGGTGGCCCCATGGGCAGGGGCTCAGCCATCGCCAGGCTCCCTGGCTCGGGCCCATCTATCAGACCCTCCATCACTTGCCTCCTGACCACGGGGTCACCAGCAGCTGGGGCAACTTTGCTCGTCACCAGCCGACATCCCGCTGACCGGGAGAAGGCGAGCGGGGCCCTCATGGCGGGCGCACCTCACTCCTCGGCTACGGGTCCTGCTCCTGCTGGGCGCCTCCACCACCCCTGCCCCTTCCCTGTTTCCCAAGGGGTCAGCTTGGACGTCACCTCCTCTGGTAGCCCTCTTGAACTGAAGCCTTGAAGCCGGTGTTGGGTGCCCCAGTGCCCGAGCCTGTACCCCTTGGCCATCCTGGCATGGTGACGTGACAGGTCATGTTATCAGATTTCTCCTCGGCACTGACCGCAGCACAGGAGGCCACCCGGCGGCTGCGCCAAACTCGCCTCAGGAGGGCTGGCGCCTTAATCCTGGAGGGCGTGGGGCCGGGGGTGGGAGCGCTAACGGGAGCAGGGAATTCAAAGATCCTGCCACCCAGCTCTGTCCCCACGTCCCACTCTTGACGTCTTGGTGTCCTGGGGGCTGCGCCCCCTCATTCAGACTTGGCCTGGGAGCAGCTTCCCCAGCAGCCCCCCAGACCCCCACAGTCTGCAGCTTCCCAGCGAGACCCCAGGCAGCCAGAAATCCACAGCCCCCTCTGGCTGTCCCAGCCTCTTCCTGGACCCCTGGGCTGACCCCTGAAGTTCCTGGCCTCGCCCCATCGTGACCTCCTGGCTTCTGGACCTGGCCTCCTGTTCGTCCTGGCTCCCCACCTGCTACTCAGATCCAGCCTGTGGCTCACTGGCTCCGCCACAGCTGCCCGCCTGGATCTCTGGCCCCGTCACGCTTGGCCTGCCTGTCCCCCACCGCCAGAGCGTGCGAACCCCACACGGAGCTCAGCGCCCGGCCCCACCTCCTCTCCCAGCTCGCTGGCTGAGGGGCTGGGGCCGGCGTGATGAAGTCGTCTGGGAAGGAGAAAGCTAAAGATGTAAGCGCGCCCGTGAAATCCCCAGTGACAGCCGTGACCGCTATGGCTCCAGCCATTAAACACGGAGCTTTAACGGCCCTGAAATACACCTGGGGCACTTGTAGCCGCTCCCGCTTGACAGACGTGCACACAAGGGCCGTGCACACGTGCCCACAGGCTCGGCGGGCTCCTGAGGCTCCTGAGAGGGCGGGAGACGGGCAGCAGCCGCCCAGCTTAGGGACGGGAGACTGGGTGCGGGCCATCAAGGAAAATGGCTGAGAACCTTGTAGTTGGTCTGAGTCCCACTGAAGGCCCTAATGGGGAGACTGGGCTCTGCCTCTCACCTTACCTCTCACTCCGGTGTGACCAAGCACCTGCCCCGCCTGTGGGCATCGGCTCCTTGTCTGAAGAGCCTCCATCCTGCCCTGGGGCACCCCGTGCCTCTGACACAGGCCTGTGGTCCCTGCAGTCTGGCCAGGCACTCTGGGCGGAGGGGGCCCTGCTGGGGCGCCACCCCCGTGCCATCATTTCTGTCCAGCAGCACCAGGCACGAGACGCACAGGGGGCTCTCGGGGAGTCCTCTCGGAGTGGACTTTGGGGAAGCAATTGGGATTCTGCTTTTGCGAAGCTGCCCGCCACAGTCCTGCATGCGCCCTGCCCTGCCTCCCCCAGGTCCTGCCCCCAGCTCTGCTGTGGCCTTGGCCCTCAGCGGCGCCCTCCCCCTCCCTGGCCCTGTCCTTGCCGCTGCTGTCCAGCAGCAGGTCTCCACAACCTCCCCTGCTGACCCCCAACCCCCTGGGGTCAGCCGCGTCCTCAGATTCGCCCAGCCTCCTGATCAAACACCCACCCTCACAGGGTCCTCGTGGTGGCTCCCCGCTGTGGGGCATCTGTCTTCTCCAGGACGCTGGAGGGGCCCTGGGCTCTCTTGCTGAGGGAACCACCCCAAGGCAGCTGGACAGGGCGGCTCCAGGCAGCTCCGCTCCGCTGCTTCCCAGCCCAGGTCTGCAGCACCCTCGGGCTCTGGGGGCACAGAGGCCCCCCTGGTGAGCTGCCTGTCCTGGAGAGGTTCCCAACCATCCCCAGGCTCATCAGGGGACGTCCCTCTGAAGTGTGAGCACAAGCCCCTCCCTCCCGCCGTCCCCTCCTGGTGCCTTCTAAACGCACTGGCCCCTCTCTCGGTCCGGGGCCCCCGCGGGCCGCCTTCCCACCCCAGTCCAGGTCCTTTTGCCCTGCCTGGGGCTCGTCTGTAATACACGGCAAGAAGCAAAGTGTTAAGAGCGTTTAAAGTTCTTGAGAAGAAAACCGCTCAGCCATCCCCGCCTGGCGTCGCGGGGAATAAGGCCAAACCCCAGGGCATTTTCTGCAGTGGAAAAGGTCAGACCAGTGGGGGGACCGGTGAGGGTGGGAAGCGGGCAGGAGGGTATGGTGACAACCCCTGTGGAGGAACTGCCCCAGAGAGGGGACCGGCAGCCGGAGAGTGTCCTGCAGGGGGATAGGCACATCACCAGGGGAAATTCAAGTGCAGGCGTTTGGCAAAGAGCAAGCTCATGACAGAAGCCCAGGCCTGGGTTTTGGGGACCCTGGGGATGAGTCTGGAGAGGCAGAGGGGGTTCGTCTGTGAGGTGGGGCAATGATGGCAGCCCCCATGGGGTGGTCTGAGGGTGGAAAGGACCAGTGTGGACACAGCCCTGCCTGCCGTGGGCCTGCTGGGCCATCGGAGTCGCGTGGTGTGGAGCAGGAGAGCGTGCGGCCCGCGGCTACGCTCCCAACACACTCCATGGGGAAATCCTCATCCCGGTTTGCAGAGGAGGCTACAGGGCTGGGGTCAGTGACCGTGGGCCACCCAACAGCAGAGGGACGAGGACCCGGAAGCCCACATCTGACCCCAGAGTCCCTGCTCAGCCCTCGGCCCGGGCACCTGTCTGTGCTTTTCTCTGCCTCCCCACAATTCATGGTTCCTGAGCTCTGGGGACAAGGACAGAGCCGGGGGCGGTGGTAACCTGGCCTGGTGGGGCTGGAGGCTGGCCCTGCAGTGCGGAGGGAGCCTCAGCTGGTGAGACCACTGTGGCTGGGGGTGGCTGGAGGTGGCTGGGGGTGGTGACCCGGCCCAGAGCCTCTGCCCACGGCTCCTTTCCCACAGGGCTCTAGAACAGCGATGGCCAGCCTGCTATGGACTTCAAAGATAGTACTTGATGAGTTTTAGCAGCTTCAGCGACACTCTAATTTGAATTTCAGGCGCTGGTGTGTGATTTCCGTGGTGACAGCTCTGAGGGATGCTGGGCTTGCTGTCATCAGGGGGCTTCTGCCTGCAGCCTCTGCCTCTGCCTTCCCAGGGAGGAGGAGCCGTCCTCCACTGGAGCTCCTGGAGGGGATCACACACAGGGACAGGGAGAAAGGGCTGTGGCAGGGAGGGGACGGAGAGAGGAGAGAGTCAGGAGCCGGTGGCCCAGGAAGACAGCGGCGAAGGACAGAGGGGCGGGGGAGCAGGGGCAGGGAGCCAGGAGACAGGCAGCCCGGAGCTGGCAGCCCGAGCTAGACTGAGCCCTGGACAGAGGGAGGCCTGTGCAGAGACAGGTGCAGACGGAGCGTCCAGGGAGCTGGGGAGCCGGGAAAGAGCAGGGCAGGGGGACCAGGAGGTGACCGAGGAGGACAGAACAGACGCAAAGGACTCGCTCAGCCAGTGGCATTTACCCAGGGCCTGCCCAGCTCCCGCCCTGGTCGCACCTCCCTGCAGGGACAGGCCAGGCCACATGCAGGGGCTGGGAGGAGAGGTGCCGCGGGTCCCCCCCGCACAGCCCCTTGGGCCCTGGCCCAGGCTTTCCTGGGGTGAGGAACGAGGTCCCCTCTGCACTGGTCTTCCACCCTGCCCCCCACAATGGGGCAAGGGGAGCTCTAATGCCCAAAGCTACACCTGCACACGCGTGCACACGCACACACGGTGGCTGGGGGGACAGAGGGAGGGAAGAGAGCGTGTGAGAGGGACCCAGGAGCAAGAAGAAGGGTCTCTCAGCCTCAATTTCCTCCTCTGTGAAGGCCTGTCTCTGTGCTGAGGGACCCAGGTGCTCCCTGTGATGCCACCCTTCCCAGGGGTAAGAGGAGGGCAGTGTCCCTCCCACGCTGGGCAGGGAGCCTTCAAGGCCAAGCAGGACTCCACCAGTCTCCCGGAGCCGCTTGGGTGTCGCAGGCCTGGGGCTGCCCTGGGTCCTGGCACTGGGCCAGGTGGGGGGGACGTGGGAGGGACAGGAGAGCTGCTGGGAGAGCCGCCCGCACCCCTGGACGAGAGAGAGCAGGCCCCAGAAGCTAGGACAGCTCCACCCCACCAGCAGCCCTTCGCCCGCGGCCACTGAGCTCTTGAAACGCAGGTCAGGTCGTCTGCGTTGGGAGGATTTACCAGGAAACAAAAATGTCAGTTATCTAGTCAGTATTTTATACTGGTTATGTGTTAAATTGAAAATAATTCTGAAGTATTGGGTTACATAAAATATGCTATTAAAATTCATTTTGCCTGTTTCATTTTCACCTTTTGGGAAACGCGGCTGTTGGAAGGCTTGGCTGTGTGTGTGGCCTGAGCTGCATTTCTGCTGGATCCTGTTGTTCTGGACCCCTGAGCGCCACCGTATAGGTGGGGAGCCTGAGGCACAAGAGGAAGGGACCTGCTCCCAGTCTCATAGCCAGAAAGAAGGGTCCGGAAGTCTCCGTCTTTGGTCTCAGGGACAGAGCTGGAAGATCGCCTGTCTCCTCTGGTGGTAACTGGGCGCATTCGATCACCAGGACGGGATGAGAAAGCAGAATTCCTGAGAGTTCAAATGACTGCCAGGAGGATCTGGAGCTTGAAAAGGTCCCATCCCAGCAGAGGATCCCGACCCAGGCCCAGCCCCAGGCCGCACCAGGGATGGGGCCAGAGAATTCATGAAGCCGAGCCCCAGAGGGAGCACACTCGCTAAAAAGCCACTGTGGACCATTGTGTCCACAGAGCCCTTCAGTGGCTGGATAAAAGGCAGGACAGGAATACTGAAAGTGTGACCCGCCCTACACCCAGGCCTGCAGGGACCTAGGGGAAGGCCACCCAAAGAACAAAGCCAGCCGAGTATCCTTGGAAAGCCTCTGGGGGCAGCACCCTGGTTTGGGGCCTGATGTCAAAGAGTGTGAACTTGGGAATCAGGTGAACCTGGTCGCAGGCTCTGTCACTGACCTGTCCTGAGCTGACCTCTTGGGCGCCGCTTCCTCATCTGTGGTAACTCCTGTCTCAGAGGGCGGCAGCAGGACAGCCTGTGCTCAGCCCTGGGAGAGGGCACCGTCCAGCAGCCCTCCCCTGGCACCCGCATCGGCCTCGCCCTGGGGGTCCTACGGTGAGTGTGACCGCCACATCCCTGTCCTGAGTTTCTGGTTGAGGGGCGGAGTGAGATCAGTGAACAAGAACTTCATAGAAGGTTAGCCTGTGCTGAGCACCGTGGGAAATGACAGGTGGTCGGGGGAGGGAGAGTGAACGGGCTGTCTCAGCAGTGTGGCCTGGGACACACCAGAGACGAGGCCGACATCAGACCTCTGGACTAGCCTTCCATTTCCCCGTCTCAGCACTGTGTGACCTCGGGCAAGTCACCTCTCCAGGGTTCCCATGCTGCACCGTCAGGGGGCTGGCAGACCCAGGAGGCCCGTCTGCCTGGCTGGAGGTGGTGGCAATAGGCTAACTCCAGGTTGTCCCTGCTGGGCCCCTGCTGGGCCCCGTGCTGGCGAGGCAGCTGAAGCAGAGCCCGAGGTCCAGGACCAGGGAAAGGACAGGGTGAGCAGGCGTATCAAGGAGGGCTTCCCGGGAAAGGTGCCCTTGGGCATGGCTGGCATTGTCTTCAGGAAAGGCCAGGATATCGTCCCCGGGTTGGAGTACAGGAGAGGCTCAGTGAGCAGGGGGCAGAAGTGGACGGCTTCGCTGTGGCAGGGACCAGGGCTTCGATAACTCAAGAGTGAGGGACATGGCTGGGCAGAGAGCTGTGGCCAAGGAGGCTGGCAAGGTCAGGTCCCTGGGGCCTCTCTGGCCGACGAAGCCATTGACTCCATCTCAGGCGCTGTGGGAGGCCAGGCAGGCCATGATGTGGTCAGCTCTGTCCCAGGAAGATCCCTCTGACAGTTGAGGGGCCTGGGAAGACAGCTCTGGGGTCCCCTGGGCCTCCCGCCTCCTCCAGGCCTCCAGGCTCTCCTGCCTTCTCCTCCCCTCATGCTCTGCTTGCAAATGGCCCCCAGAAGAGGGAGGGATGGCAGCTCTCAGCAGACAGCCCAGGCCACCACGGGCAAGCTGAGCACAGAGCACCTGTGGGTGCTGTCTCCCCAGCACCCCGCCTGTCTGACCAGCCCTCTGTCCTGCTTTCAGCCATTGAGGTCACAACCTGAACCCTCATTTACAACTGTGTGACCTGCCTCCAGTGGCTGACTTCTCTGTGCCTCCAGCTCCTCACCTGGGAAATGAGGCAGGATCCCCTCACCACGGGGGTCGAGCTCACGCATGGCAGGCCAGGACCGGGGGCCTCTTTGTGCCCCCATTCAACACGCAGGTGAAGTGGACCGTGGGGTTGTTCTCACCTCCCATTTTAGAGGTGGGAAAGTTGAGGCTGAGAGGGAGGCGGCCTGTCCAAGGATGCTCAGCCCACAGGGGCCACAGCTGGACACAGGATTCTGATATTTGGGCACCTGGTCTGGAACGTTCATTCAGTCAGGAGATCTTGGCCCACCTGAGGGATGAAGCTCTCTGGGGGACCCAGGGTGTCTCTGCAGGTGAGGACCAAGCTTGAGCCGGACGGCCAGGCCTCCTCTCCCCTGCTCCGCACCCCACTCACCCCAAGGGACCCGTCTAGAAGCATGGGATGGGCAGGCTGGGTGCCTACCTGCTGCCGCCCTGCCTGGCCCACTTTCTGGAGCCTTCCTTAGGATGAGCCCCCTCCCCGGTCCCGGTGAGGCTCCTGTTGGGAGTGAAACCTTGGCCTTTTCCTCTCATGCTCTCCCTGGACTATGGGCTTCTTAGGGGTGGTGTCCCTGAGCTTGACCCTTATTCCCCAGCACCAAGATGGTGGCTGCAGTTATTTGCTGGCCAAATGAGTGTGCCCCCAGCCCGCCACTCCCTCCTGCCACTGACCTACCACTTCTTAGGCTCTTTCTCAGGACTATTCCCTAAGGATCCTTTTAGGACATTCTCCCCGGAGTGAAATTTAACCACCATAGAGATGCTGTAGATGGTCCATGTGGTATGAGCGTCCATGCTTGTGAAGAAAAGCAAGCCAGGTTGTTTCACCCTGAGAGCAGGTCATCACCCCCAGATGCTGTGGCCAGGCCACCCGGTCACTGGTGTGCAAACTGCTCCAGTTCTTCACCCCCAGGCTCCACCTCCCAGGGGAACAGGGGACATGGCTGTCAGGGCCCATTGGCTGGTCAGATGGGTGTTCAGGGGGCAGGAAGCCAACACAGAGCCTCTCCCAGCTCAGAGGAACACAGGGTGGGCACGTTGACCTCACCCCAAGATTGTCTGGTCTAAAGTCATTTTACTGCTGAGGGACCAGGACCAAGGGATGTCGGGGGCAGAGGCTGGAGGTGGCCACAGAACGGGTCACCTGGTGCAGGTCTGTGGGGGGAGCAGTCGGGCCATGTCTTATTCATTCTGGAATCCCAGGGGCTGGCCCTGTGTCTGACGCAGGTTAGTTGTGCAGGGCGTGGTGGTTGAGCAGATGGATGGGTGGACGGGTGGATGGGGGGCAGGCTGGTGCCTGGTCTCCTCCCTGCGCCAAGGAGGCATGACCACAGGCTGCAGCTGGGGTCTCTAGGGAGGCACTAGGATGTGAGGCTCCAGCCAGGACTCAGAAGAGAACGCAGAAGCCTGGACCCTGGGTGATCCAGTACCCGACTCCAGCCTCACACGCGTCTGCCTGGCATTTAACAGGTCTCAGCCTGACGTGCCCGGCTCAGGCCCGTGGCACCCCCAGCTCCCCCATGTCCAGTCCCTAGCCAATCCCATGGCTCCTTGGCCCCTCCCTACCACCCTCCTCCAAGCCACCACTGTCACTCTTGTTCCATTAAAGAATGAGCCACTCTTTTTTCTTTTTTTTTGCTTCAGCCTCATTTTCATTTTTCATGAAACTCTGCTGGGATGAGATCTTGCAGCAGCCCCTTAGGTGATCCCCCAGCACCCCACCCCTCGCCCCTCATATTTATTCTCTGCAAAGCAGCCGTAGCACCTCTGTTCAACAACCTCCACTGGTCACATCCGTAAAATGACTCAGAAGGTCCTACCTAATCTGGGCCCTGATTATTTCTAGCTTTGTCTGCTGTGACTCCCCGCTTGCCCACTCTGCTTAGCTGCACCTGTCATGCCATATTCTTCAACCTGAGGAAGATGAGGCCTCACATGTTCCTGCCTCAGGACCCTTGCACTGGCTGCTCCCTCTTCCAGGAACATTCTCCTTGAGGTGTTCACGTGGCCACGCCCTCAAGTCATTCAGTCAGCGAGGCCTTTCTGGCTGCACTGCTGCAGTTTGGATATGGTTTGGGCAGTGTTGAGCTGGTAGATCTTTTAAGAGGTGGGGTCTAAGGGAAGGGAATTAGGCCGTGGGGCACAGTCCCTGGGAGGAATTAAGGCTGGTCTGGAGTTAGTTCTCGGGAGAAAGCAGGTTGTTCTAAAGTGAGGCTTCTGCACGTGGCAACTCGCCATGTTGTGACACAGCCACAGGGGCCCTCACCACAGGCTGCACAGGTGAGGCCACCTGAGTTTGGACTTTCTGCCTCCAAAACTGTATGGTCAACAAATCTCATTTCTTTGTATCCAGTTTCTTTATAAATACCCGGCCTCAGGTATTCTGTGATAGCAACAGAACATGAACGAAAACACTATGAAAATACAACATGGCCTACTGCTTCCTACCTGCCCACCCCCGGTCGACTTTCTCCCTGTGCTCCTCATGGTCTGGCACCCCATGTACTCAGCGCTTGCCTGAGCGTGTGAGCAAGTGAGCTCTGTGAGAGCAGGGACTGTCGCCTGTTCTCTTCACTGGGTGTGCCCAGTGCCCAGAGCACTGTCTGGCCATAGTAAATGCTCAATAAATCCTGGCGGAGAGAGTGAGTCCAGGAGTTTTGGGGGTGGTGGGAGGGCGTGGCGGGGACGAGGCCTGTCTGGAGCCTCAGGCATTGTGCTGTCTTTGTTCTATTGCTCTTTTTACTCAATCACTTGTTATGGGAACAAACGCTGCCTGATCCCTCCTAGTGAGACACGGCCCTAGTGGGATTCTTAGACAGGCAGTGGCCAGTGGCCAGGCAGGGCCTGGGAGGGGCGGCGACTGCTGAGGGGTAAGGCTTCTCCTGAGGGTGGTGAAGGGTGCCCTGTGGGCGCAGAGCTCCAATGTGGAGGATGGAGCTCTGGAGGTGGTGACTATCACACGACGTGAGTGTCCTTGATGCACTGAACTGTGCACTTACAAATGCCTTAGTAGATTTCATGTTTTGTTTATTTTGCCACAAAAGGAAACAACAACAAACCCCCAAACCATGAGCACAAATGATCGCAGCTCAACTTGGGGCTGTATGAGGTGCTGGGGCTCAGGGAGGACACCCTTGCTACAGGACAGAGGCGGCGTCTGGTGCGGAGGCTCCTGGGAGGGAGGAGCTGGGAGGGAAGGATGGTGGGCGGGCGGGGCTGGCAGCACAGCCTGGGCCAGGGCCAGGAGGCAGGTGGACTTGGCTCAGAGACCATGCCCTTGGCAGGGGCAGAGTTCCATGTTGGGGTCCCTGAGGCCCTGTGATCCCTCCCACCCCTGGAAAAGCTGTGGGAAGGTTTGACCGGGAGACGGGCAGCCCGTTTGTGACCGGGATCCCATATTCTCGGGCTCCCTGGGTGGTGGGATGAGAAACCCCCTGCCCATAAACCCAGGGTCACCCGGCCAGCCAGGCCTGATCTGGGAGACTCGGAGCCCAGAGGCACCGTGCCCGGCACTGCCTCTCGCTGTTGGTGCTGAGGTTGCAGCCTCGGGTCAGCGTGGGAGCTTCTGCCAGCTCCCTCCTCCCTGCGGCCTGTACGACCAGAGTCCAGGGGACTGACTATAGCCCCTTGTGCAGCAGCTGGCCCGAGGGACTGTCCTTGGAGGGGGAAAGCCAGGTGGCCACAGACGCCTGTCCCCTTTGGTGCTGCTCTCCACTCTGCCCCGGCATCTGGGCCCAAGGGGGCCCCGAACTTCTTTCTGAAGTTCCATCTGCTCCTCGAGCAGGAGGCAACATCCCCGTCATCGCCCTCAGTATCAGGAGTGCTTCCGCCACCTCACCCTCGGGTGCAGCTGCAGGGCCACTGGGGCCCCACCAGCCGTCACTGCACACCTGCCACGGGGCAGCCCTGCCAGGAGCTCGTTCAGTCCCCACAACACGACAGCACTGCAGGCGGAGGGACCGAGGCTCAGGCGGTCACACAGTGTGGCAGTGGCGATTCTGCATCCAGAATCCGCTCCCTCCACCTGGGCAATATGAGGAATCAGTTTTCCAGTCTGGGAGTTGGGAGCTAAGGAAAAAACTTGTCCAAAGTCACATAGGTGACAAGTGACAATAAGTTTAGTTTTCTCATGGCTTGCAATGGAAGTGTGCTGGCAGGTTGCCACAAATTCTCTTTGTTCCAAGACAAAACAAAAGTCACATTTAAAACTATGGTCTGTGCTGGGTGTGTTGGCACACACGCCTGTAGTCCCAGCCACGTGGGAGGCTGAATCACTTGCACCCAGGAATTAGAGGCCAGCCTGGGCAACAGAGTGGGACCCTGTGTCAGGTGGTGAGCAGCGGGACACAGGGACGCACACCTGTAAGCCCAGCTTCTCAGGAGGCTGGGCAGCAGGGCAGAGATGGCAACTTTGAGGTTAGCCTGGGAAACAGCGAGGCCTTTTCTCAAAATAAAATAAGGGCTGAAGATGAAGCTCCGTGGTGGACGGCTTGCCTAGCAGGCAGGAGGCCCTGGGTTGGATTCCCTGCACCACAGAAATACCCAAACCAAAAAAAAAAAAAAAAAGAGAGAGAGAGAGAAAGTGTCCACCTGAGGCGAGAACTGTAATAGTTGTCAGAAAGCCACAAACACACAGGTGACCCTGTGCCCTGAGCCACACGCCTGGTCCTGCCATACTCCACACAGGCGTGGCTTTTGCCTGGACAGATGGCACACTCAGGGTGCTGGTGCCCTCTCAGTGGTGGCCGTGGGGAGGGCCTCTGGGCTGCCCCCGTGGCACCTCCTCTCTGCTTTTTCCCTCGGATCTGGAGTTTGAGAAACAGGAGCGGGGACAGGGCATTCTGTACTCATGCTGGTGTGACCTCTCCAACAAAGGCTGGCTGACCTGGGCCAGGTTTCCAGTCTCCCTGAGCTTCCACTACTCCTCTGTGGAATGGGACAAGGGCACTGTCATGAGAGTCAGTATCAGGATCAGCTGTGACGGGGTGGAGCCCATGGGATGTGGCCTGGGGGTGACAGGTGCTCAGTGAGCAGTATCCACAGGAAGGACGAAACTGGACGAGGGTGCGGGGAGGGACAGAACTGACAGCAGGGGCCCCAGAGCAAGGGGCAGCCTTGGAGAAGGACCCTGTCTTCCGAACCCTGCAGCCGGTGTTTGCCACACTCGGGTGCCCTCACTCCTGACACTGGGTGGCAGCGGGAAAGCCGTAGGCGCTGGAGTCAGCCGGGCCTGGGTGGGGCCGGACTCAGTCCTTCCTGTGTGTCCTCGTCCCTGACCGTCATGCTATCTATTGATGGCTGTCAGTTCCATGTGACTACTGAAGTTGAAATTAGAATGTGGTCCCTCGGTCACACTGGCCACATTTCAAGTGCTCCATAGCCACGCGTGACAGTGGCTCCCGCGTCAGACCAGGCACAGCAGATGTTCCCATCACCTCGGCCCCACAGTGCAGCTCACTGAGCAGAGGAGGTGCCTGTTGGGGGTGACGTGCAACTGGCCTGTCCAGGGCAGAGGGCGACAGATGGTCCCTGCTGCGGGGACACTGTTGAGCCGTGTGCTTCAGCACCTGGCCTCGGAGGCACTGCTACTCACTGGCCGGGAGAATGACCAATGAACTTTCCCGAAACCTCAATGTTTTCATTGGCAAAATAAGCCAAGCCCTTCCAGCCTCAGAGCCTCGAGCAAGTGACCACAGTGCTCGGGAACCGGGAGCCCGGGACAGACATGAGGGAGAGCATAACCAGGTGGGCGAGCCCTGCATTGGGTGTCAGGGGAGCTGGATCCAATCCCACCTCTAGCAGTTAGGAAGTCGCGTCTGAGGCTGAGGCTGGCTCTGGCTGAAGTCCTTTACTGTAAAACGGGGTAAAACAAAGATACTTACTCTGCACTTCCATGTCACCATAAGGATAAAAGAAGTCACGCATGGAAACCTGGGCAGCAGAGCTTGTGCCTGACTCCAGGGAGACAGGGAGAGAGCCGGGGGGACACTGGGCCCTGCCTGCGGGGACTCCCATCCAGCCTGCCTGCCTCTCATCTTCTCCCCCAGGAGCCCACCTCACCTGAGCATCAGGACCACCGAGGGCAGTCTCTGCACTGGGGCAGGGACAACCCTGGAGCTTTGGGTCCCTGGTAACACCATTGCTAATTTGTACTGAACAGTATTGAATATGCCATGGCCTGCCCCGGAAACTTCTATGTACTACTTTTAATCTCCCCCATCACCTTGAGATTCTGTATTACCTCCACTTTACAGACAATCAAGATGAAGAATTAACAGAGCCGGGCATGGTGGTGCTTGCCTGGAGGTTGAGGCAGGAGGATCAAAATTTCAAGGCCAGCCTGGGCAACTTAGTGAAACTCTGTCTCCAGATAATATTTTTTTAAAGGGCTGGGATGTAGGAGAGTGGCAGAGCACCCGCCCAACACACGTGAGCCCTGGGGTCCATCCCTCATCTGCGAAGGGACAGAGGAGGGATCTGAACCCAGATCTGAATAACCCTAAGCCGGGCTCTCACCCACTGGTTTCAACTCATTTTCTGATATGATACTTTCCAAAAAAATGGTTGCTGTTCTGGAAAAGGTTTCCTCTGGGAACCCAGGACTGGGGAGCTGCAGAAGCCAGAGGAGCCATGGTACTTGACTCTTTTTGCTACTGGACATGGCATTTCCAGGTGAGGAGGCCAGATCTTAGGTCTTGCTGCCCGCCATCCCAGGCAGGATGGCACGGGGGCAGGTAGGGAGATGGCTGGGAGCCTTGGCAACAGTCCAGGTGTGACAGAGAAGGCGGCAGCAGGAATGAACTCAGGAGCAGCCTGGGGTCAGGCAGCTGCTCACACCCCAGCTGTGCCCTTTGCAGCTGCACGGAGCCTTCCCTCCTCTGGCCTGGGTTTCCTCAACTGTAACCCAGTGTCGACGCCATGATTTTATGGAGAATTACATAAAAGGTCTTAGTTCAGTGTCCATTGTGATAAGCACGACCATGATTAAAGAATCATGGTCGAGACTCTAAAGAATATTAAGTAACCCCTCCCCCCCGAAGAAAGGACAAAGCCACTCCATGGTGTGTGCAGCTCCCATGAGCTTTAGGTCTCTGATCTGGACTAGCAGGGAGGTGCATTCTTGCTTCTGAAGTGATCCGTGCCTCACTGACCAGGTGGAAGTCCCCAGGCACAGGAACCACACAGTTTGTCCTGCTTTACCCCCTGCCCAGCCTCTGGCAGGGGACTGAGTCCCTAACAGGAGCCTACTGACTCCGGAACTTTAGGTCTACAACAGACCTGTGCCATCAGACAGACCCTGATGTGCCGGGAACTGCCAGGGTTTGCATGTGTGTATGTGAACAAGAGGGAGAACACAGTGTGCCCTTGAAGGGTCACAATTCAGGAGAATCTTAAGTCACCCTGACTTAAGGTCACCTAATAGTCCCACGCTCCCAACCTGCCTGTAATTTAATCTCCCCCCATGTTCCCAGGAGCAGACGGCCATCCCTTTCCTCAGCTGCAGTCCTGGGCTCCCAGGCTGCTCAGCGCTGGCCTTCAGGAAACTGGCTCTGGTCTGGAACCTGTGTGGAGCACAAAGGCTTCAACCTCAAATAGGAAGGAAAAGCTGTTCCGTCCTGTGCCAGCCCCGGGGGCCCTCCCCATCCCTGCCCACTTTTATCAGACCCTCCTGATGGCAGGGCTGTGAAATCTCCCCTGGAGGAGACTGAGGGTCCCTGCACTGGCCTTGTCCGGATGTGTTTGATCAGCTGTCTCTGGCCGGCGCTGGGGGAGCCTGTGCAGGAACAGTGTTTGAGCAGAGCGGCTGGGAGTCTGGCCACCGGCTGCCCCAGCCTCTGCTAATCTCTTCTCGGAGGACAAAGGAAGGAGGGGGTTTTGGTAGACCAGCCCTCAGGTGGCTCAGGGGACAGTCTTGCCAACAGGAGCGAGATATGGAGCGGGGTCCCCCGAGTGCAGAGGGAGGGCAGCAGGAGCGGTGCTGCTCGGTCCCACCTGCTCTCCCCCTACGTGCCCAGCACGGCACTCCCCACTCCAGGAGAAACCAACACAGTGAGGTCACTGTCCTCAGGCCATCCAGACTCCCAAAGCGACGAAGCCGTCTTGGAAATTAAAGCAAAACCTGTGCCATTGCACTTCCGGGCTGCAAAAGTGGAGCGATGGGCTGGGGACACCTGAGAATGCAGATGTAGAGACAGGCAGGAAAGCCGGGCAAGTGCGTGTCCCCAGTGGAGCTCAGGCCGAGGGCCGACCATCGCCCTGCGGCTGCAGGCCGGCCAGGGGCAGAGGGGAGCAGGTGGGATGACTGCGTGTTCTTGTGCTGATGGAATTGGCTCCGCAGAACTCGGGGTGCTGTTCTCCCCCTCGGAACACGAGTCCAGGTCACAGTGCTGTCTCCAGCAGCATCGACTAAACTCTCTGGGCACACTGTCCAGACAAGTCTGCGAGGACAGCCATGTCTCAGTGGACCTGGCACCTCCGCTCTGCAAGCACCGAGCGACAGGGCACGCAGCACAGGAGCTCGAGGAAGCCTGAAGAACATTCTCAAGGAGAAAACAGGTTGGTTTCTAATGCCTACGTCCTAGAAGCCTCTTCCTCAGAGAAAACCGGAGCCCTGGGCAGTTTCCCAGGAAGAATGAAGACCCTCGCTCAAGGCCAAGGCAAGGCGACCGCTGCTTTTGCTTTTCACCCAAAAGGCGCCTGAGCATTAGCCCATGGAGGGTCAGAGGGACAGCAAAAGCCCCAGAGGCGAGGGGGCCTCTGTTTCCTGCTGCCCCTGGATTTGTCCCCAGCTGGGGTCCAGAGGTCTGGGCTTTATGTGCAGTGGTGACAAAGGGCTCCCCGAGCCCACGCCCCAGCCCTGGGTGGCGGTTCCCGTCACTGCCCACTGTCTGGGGTGGAGGATGTGTCCAACCCAGGGCAGCCCAGAATGCTCCCCCTTAGCCTGGCCTTGGACCCTAGGTCGTATCAGGTCTCACTCTGCCCGGACTCGGCCTTCCCTCAGGTCCTTTCAAGGTGTATAGTTAACCGTGACCACTTAGGAAGCTTCCATACTGTCAGCTGTTTAAAAATGTGAATAATTTCTCCTCATGATCACTGTCAAGAGACTCCTGTAATGTAATGGGTCTAGTCCCAGGTGGGGCTGGAGACCTAGCCCGTTTCCTCTCTGCTCAGTCCTGTAGACCTGACCCATGGCAGCCCTACACTCTGCACACCCTTTCCTAAGGTTACAGTCACCCCTCGCTGTTGCCCTACGCTCTCAAGGCTACTGTTCAAAACTGGCCTGGCCAGATGCAGCCTCTCCCTGTGGGCACCACCCAGGCAGGGGGTGCTCCCTTTTTTTTTTTTTTTTTTTAAATAATTTTTTAGTTGTAGATGGACGCAATACTTTTTTTATGTGGTGCTGAAGATCGAACCCAGTGCCTCACGCATGTGAGGCAAGCGCTCTACCACTGAGCCACAATCCCAGCCCCAGGGGGTGCTCCCTTTAAAGGTGCATTTGTGCTGCTCCAGGACTGTCCCAGAAGTGAGCACAGAGCCTCCCCAACCCCCAGCCTCAGGGCTGATGGTTTAGTGACCCTTGCCTCACAGGCTGGGTCCCTTTGGCAGGCACCTCTTGCCTCCTGTGAGGCTCCCTCGTTACCCTGCTGTCTGCCAGCAATGTGACATTTTCAGCTGTTCCAGGGAGAGGTTTCTGCTTATAGTTATCTGCTCAGCACTCGGTGCTCTGGGGCAGCTGAGATTCAAGAGATAAGTGAGAAGAGGTGGGTGTTGTAAGGGTCCCCAGGGTCGAGAGGGAGGGAGGTGTGGGGAGGCTGGGGACGCACGCCCTCAGCGCCAGGGCTGCAGGAAGGGCTGGCATGCGTGTGGAGGACTCTACTAGCAGCCACATTTTTTACACTAGATTCATCAAACCCAGGCTTTTAATTCATCCTGTAATTCTGAGGGACAAGTGCGATCATTTCCCATTGTAGATGGGAGCCAGGAAGGAGGACCTCAGAGGGTTAAGTACTCACCCAAGGTCACGGTTGGTGGCACTGAGAGGAAGCACCAGGTGGGACACTGTGGCCTGTGCTCCTCTGGAAAAGCAGTGAGGAAGTGAGACTCGTGTGCTAGCAGGACCTGGAGGTGCACACCAACCCCCAGGAACAGGCCTCAAGGCCTGCACCCCCACAGCCCACCCCACACTCAGGCAGCACAAACTTTTTCAAAGTACATATTTTATTTATATACATTAGTGCATTCTCAATGTAACAGTTTGTGATCCAATCCAGACAGAGCACGTGGGGGCGAGCTGTCCTGACAGGGGTGGAAACAGGTGCAGCAAGCTTCGGAGTGTCCGCTGCACCCTTGCACTCGTGGCTCAAGTTCCGTCAGGTTCAAGGGTTCCAACACAATCAATCTGCCTCAACCCCAGGTCTTTTTTTCCTCCTGTGCAGTACTGGGGGTCAAGCCCAGGCACTAAGAAAAGGCGAGCACTTGACCGCTGAGCTCCATCCCGGCCCTTTCTATTGTTTCTTAGAAACCTCGAGACAGGGTCTCCCTAACTTGCCCAGGCTGTGGTCCTGCTGCCTCGGCATCCGCAAAGCCGGGACTGCAGGTGTGGGTCACTGCCCCTGGCGCCCGGCCTTCCTGGACTCCATTGTCCCCACACCCCGAGCACCCTGCACACACTGGGGCCGCACAGAACAGGCCTGCCACGTCCCTCCTTTGAAGGAGCAGGGCAGATAAAGTGGCCCAGCGTCTCCTCCTCTACTGGTGGCTTTCTGGCTCCAACTTAATAGAAGTGCCCTGTGTCCCCCAGCACCTCCTGTCCACTCTGTAAGACCGTCAGCTTCCCCCTGTCCTCAGTCATTTGGGTTCTCAGGCACATGAGATTTAAAGGCACACTGTACCCCACCACCAGGATGTCATCAGCTCCTGGTGTGAGAAGAACTTAGGGACTCTCTCACTCTTCCTTTCGATTCTGGATGACCTGATTGGGCTCACTGTTCACTGGACCCCATTTCATCTCTCGGCCCTATTGGAGCTCCAGCCCAAGGGACGAGGCTGAGGTGCCTCCCGTGGCCAGTGGCAAGTCGGTGGCTTCCTCAGAGAAGCCCTGCATCATGGGACGCTGGCAGTGCCCCTACAGCCCTGGTGCTCATGGGCTTAAAGTTTTCCAAACTGCTTCAGAGGAAGGAGGGGTGGCTTTACAAAACTAACAAGCAAGACCTTTGTCCCTGCCCTGTGGCTGCCCCCTGGCCAGGTTCTGCTCCTGCACTTGGACAGTGGGTCCCATCTGCCTGTGGTACTCAATCATCTATTTCAGCCTCACTTACCTGGATGGGCAAATCCTGTGCACAGCTGACCCCACCACTCTTGCAGAAAGACCCCAGCGGGGACCTGCCTGCCCATCCCTCCTCACCAGCAGGATCATAAGCTCCCAGAGCAGAGGCGGCACGAGGCCCCACCGAACCAATGCAACGTGTTACAAGAAGTCCAGAGACCCCTCCAACTGCCACAGCTCAGCCCAGAGACCACATGGCACCTCCCACTGAAGAAAGGAAACGGACCACCACGGCCACGGGGAAAGCCAGCCATGTGGACATTAGCAACGTCCTCCACGGTGGCCACTTAGAAGGTCTCTTGGGTAGAAGTGGGGTAACTGAAAACGTCTTCAGAGAAAATGCAGGCCTGGGCTTCTCCAGAGAGCGGACTGTAAAGGCTGCGTCGGCCAGTGCAGGGGCCACTCAGAGCAGACGCTGAATCCAGGACGGGCCCTCACGGGCTCCTGACCAGAACAGCACCACCGGCAGGTGCCTCCTGCCAAGTGTGCGTGGGAAGCACGTGCCTGGTGGCCCCAGCAGCAAGTCCGGCTTCTCTGCTGCGAGCCTGGCGATTCAGAAGAAACCAGCGTCCAGCCACCATCTGGGTCCCCATCAAAATCGGAAGAAGGATTCTCAGTGGCGGAAAGATCTGACACTTGGGCTTAAAACTTACAGCTCTTTTATTCAAAACACTTCAAAAGAAAATGTAAAGGAACACTACTTTCCCCTATAGGCCCTTGGCAACTGATTTTTAACTGTTTTGCTTTTTGGCAGGTAGAGGTTCCAGAGACACTCACTGCGGTTCCCACCCCTCCGTGACCTGCGAGGCGCCATGTTCTTACCAGTGGGCCTGGCACCAAGGAAGGCCTGGGGCCTGTGCCACTCCACCACTTTTCAGTGAATTTCACCTGGTGCCAAGGGGAGATTCAGTGCCATTTTGCCACTTACAGATCAAGCGCTCTCCTGTCTGCCAGCCCACAGGACTAGGAAACCTTCAAACAGGGACAGCCAGGGCAGAAGAGCGAGGTCTTCCCGGGGAGGCAAAGTCTTAAGGGTTTGAGCACCATCTTCTGGTCAGTTTTTGGCTTCTGAAGCTGACTCTCCTTTAAAAATGTCATTTACTTGAAAATAGGAAGATTCCAGGACTGACGAGCTCCAGTGATCCGGTGATCCGCCACACCAAAATGAGGGTAGGCCTGGAGGCGGGAGCAGTGGGCAGGGGCAGGCTGTGGGGACCTGCCAGGACACTCTGTGCCAAGTGGACTTCAGTGGCCAGGCGAGGTGAAGGGTCCAGCCTCCACCTTCTAGCTGTGTGCCAGCAGACCACGGGGCGGCAATGGGCACCTACCACGGCAAAGCCCGACTCCTGCCTCTGCACGTGGCCATGAGATGTGCTTAGACGAAGTGCTGGGCCTCTCCCTGCTGGTGGGTGAGGGGGGTGCCCAGCTCAGGCACTCTCCTCTCCAAGGGGTCAAGCCACACAAAGTGGCAGGGAGCCCTGTCTGTGGGTCAACGCTGCACTAGCCCATGTCAACCTTTGGGCATTGAAGGAAAGATAAATGCCGGCTGTTTGTTCTTTCTAAATGGCAGGAATGAACATTCATCTAATTGCACCTCCTAATGGATTCCACAAACCATTAATTACCAGATTATATTTTAGGAACTAAAGACAAAAAGAAATTCAGACTTGAAAAGATCACTGAACTGTACTAAGTATGCAGCCTGCGAAGCCGAACAGCAGGCTGCTCACAAGGCACACCAGCCAGCAACAGGAACAGCCAGGAGCAGCCCTGCCTGCCTGCCTGGTGCTGGCTCAGTAGTGACACCATGTGCTCCAGAAGGAGCCAGCAAGCCAGGCCCCCTGGGTCAGTAGAAGTTTTCGCCTTGATCAGAGGAAGGGGGTGAAAAACATAGGAGCCGTGGGAACCATCTTTCAGGTAAGAACACCAGGAAGAACATTCTAGAAAGGCAGAAATTGGCTTTTCAGCTGGATGGGGTCACATGAAGTATTTCCAGGAGAAACACTCCACAGGCTTGGTGTTGGGTGTGCCTACATCTGCGGGCCCGCTAGGACCTGCTGCTTCCTGCAGCGGAACCACTAGTATGCTGGGCGTGGTCAACAGGATCTGGGAGACCCAAGCAGAGGGCAGAGTGGGCAAAGTGAGGAAGGACACGTGTGCTCTTGGCTGGGGTCCCGGGAGGGGCTGCTGGTGCCCTGCTCTCCTTTTCAAATGGCTGGAGGCACTGGAAACCCTTGCAGCCACTTCTTGCCAGCCTGGCCCCCCAGCCTGGCCCCCAGTGAGATGCCCTGCCCACTGAGGGCCATCAGCACGGCACGCCTCCCTGGCTGGCCTGGTCACCCGCTCTTTCACACGCTATTTCAGAACCTAGACTTCCTCAGGGCTGAGTGGCGCCACAGAGACCTGAGCAGCAGCCACCGGTCTTCATGGAGGACGGAGTGTGGGCATGAACCATTCAGACACTGTGGGTTTCACAAGAATGACGACATTTCTGTTTGCCAAGGGAGATCGCCTACGTTGGTGCTAAGCTAAGATGCTCACAACTCAGAAGAGCAGGGAGGGTGGAGGGCAAGCGGCGGAGCTTCCTCTCTGGAGCCAAGGCAGGGACCCTCTGCCCGATGAGCAGCCCCTCATTTGGCCTCGCCACAGATCAGGGTCACGGTACCGTCCAGCAAGTCTTCCACCGTCACGGCCAAGAGCTCAGAGCTGGTTTGAGATGCCTGAGAATCAGGCAAAGTCACGAACACCTGTGACCCAGCAAGCTGTGTCTCCTCCACAGTGATCACCTGCTCAGCTGGGGCTACTGGCTCAGGAGATTGAATGACCTACAAGGGAAAGACCAGAAGGCTGCTCTGGGCAATGTCCAGCCAGCTCCCAGAGTGTCCCGTCTCATGTGGTAACGATGATGTTCATTTTTCCCTGAGGACAGCAATCACCTGTGCCTAATGGGAAGAAGCAAGGCTAACACCAGCGATGCCAAAGAGCAGGAGGGCAGACGCTCACACAGCTCTCAGCACTGGGTTGCTGTATTTTGCTCAGTATGCCACCTCCGGGTGTCTGGACTCTGTGATTACACCCCAGTGGGCACTGCCTTGGTTTCTCACTCTGGGTTTTCCTGTCAAGGATGACACTGCATAGGTAAGCGCCATGTGAGAGGAGACACTGAAGGTGGCTGGTCTCAGGCCTGAAACAGGGCATCTTAAAAAAGTGGCCTGGGTGACACAACAGGAGCCTGGAAACATGGAAATGAGGCGATTCATCGACGCCTAGGTGGAGGTGGCTTCCCTGGAACTCTGGGGTAAGGGCCTTCTTGGAGGCTGCATGGCTACGGAGCTTAAGAAGAGAGTTCTGTCAGCTCACTCATCAGCTCAGCAAGCTAGCTGGCCAGGCATCCAGCCCTCCACAGGCCACACGCAAGTCTGCACTGTCTAAGGCTTGCCTGCCCACGGGCGGGAGGACTATTCTGTGGTTTGGCACTCCCAGCTCCGGCCTCAACCTGTGCTTTACTGCTGCTGACCTGTGGACCCCTGGGCAGCTTGATTCCCTCAGTATTTTTAAACTTGTTTGCCCCCGAGGGCTCAGCCACCCAGCTCCTAAGCAGCAGCCACAAGAGGAGAGCGGGCACAGCTGCTTCCCCAGGCTGCAGGGTAAGGACTGCCAGTCACTGGCACAGCATTTTCCAAGCTAGTTTTCTCTTTTAGGATTGGAGCCCTCCTTTTCTTCCTCTCCAAGGACACCTCACCAGGACCTCCAACAGAAATACATAATAAAAGCAAAGTGGCCTGGGTGGCCCAACAGCAGGCCTGTCGCTGGGAGCTGTGCTCACCTGACTTGCCCTTGGCTCCCTAGAGGCCATAAAACATGGTTTGCAAATGACTGAGCTACATGACTGGACAGTGGGGCAGTCCCGAGGCTGAAGCCTCCGTCAGTCTCAGCCCCTCTCCAGCCACGCAGCATCGGCAGAGCTGAGTTTCTTTCCTTTTCTGCCCTCCTCTCTCTGGAAAAGGGGAGAGAACACAAAGGGACCAGGGACAGAGTCAGACTGCACCAAGCTTGGCTTCCAACATCAAGAAGAGGCGGGGTAGCCGGGTGCGGATGGCACAAGCCTGTAATCCCAGCACTTAGGGAGGCTGAGACAGGAGAATCGCGAGTTCAAAGCCAGCCTCAGCAACGGCGAGGCGCTAAGCAACTCAGACCCTGTCTCTACATAAAACACAAAATAGGGCTGGGGATGTGGCTCAGTGGTCGAGTGTCCCCGAGTTCAATCCCTGGTACCAAAAAAAAAAAAAAAACCCAAGAAGTGTTTTTTTGCCAGGTAAGGTGAAGGGCCCAGACACGCACAAGGTGCACATGCCCACCCAAGAGGCGCCCAGGCCTCACCCACGGGTGGTCCTCGGCCAACGTGGAGCACGGCTGCTCTTCTCCACAGTCCCTGCAACTGTTTGCTAAGAGATCCAGAGACTCTGAGATCATGAATGTATTACTGAGGGTACCCTTAACCAAGGTTAGGGGAGGCTTCAGAACCCTGTGTTCACATTCTGAGTATCCGATGGCCCCAGAATCACCTGTACCATCTGTGAGGTGGTGGCCTGGGTTTCAGTGCCCACCATCTTTGGGTGATCAGATTCCAGGTGGCCGTCCAGCTGCGCCTGGGAGGTGAAGAGCTCCCCACAGAGCTCACAGGGGAAGGTGCTTTCCGACTGCTTGAAGTGCTCTGTGGTGACGTGGTGCTGCAGTGCTCCTGGGAAGCGGAACGTGGCTGCACAGTACAAGCACCTGAATGGCTGGGACCCTGGAGGAGGGGGCAGAAGAGACTGTGGGTGGAATGACTGGCAGGGAGGCAGAGGGGAGGGAGGAGCGATGCAGATCGAGGCTTGGAGGCCTGAAGCTCGTACAGTTTGGAGGGGCTTTCTTCATAAAATGACAACTACATAAAACCAGACAGAGAGCTGGGGAAGGGTCCCCTGCAAGTGAGGTGCCCTCAAAATAGACAGTTTAATTATTAGCATCAGATGGAGGCTAGGCGTGCCTCTGCTGAAGCAGGCTACTTGTCCGATGGTGGACAGGGACGCTGACCAAAGACTTCACCGAATCTAGGAAGTTCATCTTGACACCCCTGAGGCGGGATCAATGGCACCTCCGACTGCCGTGGCTAGGTATGCACAGACACAGGCTTGCAGGACGAGTGGCCAGGGCTTGGATGACATCCCCGAGACAGGACGGTGCACACTTTAAACTAACAGGTCCCAACAGTCCAGGAGGGAGGGGCAAGTGATGAAGGGTTAGCTACACCCCAAACCAACAATCAAAAACAGTCTAGTTTCATATAATACTTGAGAGATCAAAACTAAGAGCCTCCAGTTTTCTGAAGGGACCTTATGCCTTGTGCTGTCACCAATGCTCCTGAGGCAGAGCAAACATGGTATGGCAGACCCCTCACACTGGAACCAAAGGTTACTAGAGAAGCTGGACTCCCCCTTCTTCAACCTGCTTCTCAAGCTTTCCTTCCTCTGCAGGCCACAGCGTGCAACCTGAGAAAGACCTACACCAAATCAAGGCGGAAATAGCACTCAGAACACCTTACAGATTCCAAGTGCTAAGAAAACAGTTTGATTTGCAGCACTTAATGGTTCATCCAAAATGGTGTTGACTCAGAATCTGGCCTTTAGGAGCTGGTGGCACACAGGGACAACGCGGCTGCCTTGGCTAACTGTCACAGGGCACTTACTGGTGCCAGGCCTCGAGGCTTTCACAGTTACCTGATGAAGTACGGACTATGATTCCCATCTTCCAGATGAGGAAACTGAGGCACAGGTTAGTTAAGTGACTCAGCCTGGGCTACACAGCTAGGCGTGGTGGAGACGAGACTCCCACCAGGCAGTCTAGCTCAGGGGTATGCCCAAGGGGCACTGACCTGAATGCTGGCACTTGACGTGGACCTGCAGCAGGGCTGGTGTGGGGAAGAGCTCCTTACACTGGTCACATTCGTGGAACTTCATATCTGTACAAGGAAAGAAGTGGGGAAAGACAATAGGAGGGCTGTGCTAAGGCCGGAGAGTGCACAGCCTGGGCTGGGGGAGGACGGAGCCTCCAACCAAGATCTGCCTGTGCCAGGAACCTCACACCTCATGCCACCCAGCTGTAGAGAGCAGGATCGGGTCCAGACCAGATGGGTGCAAAGAGGGTCGTGAGAGTTAAACGAGAAAATACACACGGAGTGCCTGGCTGCTGCTCTGTACACAGAGGATGCTTTGCAATTGACAGCTGTTGTGATTATCTCTCAATTTACCTGCAAGGTAGGCATTAGTAACTCCCATTCTGAGGAGAAGGAAACAGGTTCAGAAAAGTCACCTGCCAAGGTCATGCAGCTGGTAAGCTCTGGAGTCAGGGTTTCCACCTGGGCCTGTCTGCCACCAAAGCTGGCACCCTTCCCATGTGCATGACTGGCTCTCACTCGGACTGGCAGGAGCTTACACTGCCCTAGGTGTCCAGGTTTGAGAGTCACTGCCACTCAAGCTACTGTTACTGTTGGGTGGAACTGGCATCCTTTCAGGTATGCCGGGGCAGAACAGAGGCGATCACCCCAGCACGCCACCCTGGGGACGGAAGCCAGCATTACGGATAAGGACCAGGATGCCAGGGTATCAAGACCCTCCCACGCATCAGCTCACATGTGGTCTGTGCTCCCCCAACCTCACCTGCGTGCTCAGCTTTGATGTGCTTCTTGTGTTCAATGGTGTTGGAAAAGGTTTTGTCACAGGAACTGCACTGGAGCGATGAGAACTTGGATGATCGGTGGTTCTGAGCAGCAAACACATCTGGGTGGTGGGTCCGATTATGGTACCACAAACCAGACAATTGCTGCAAGAAATCTGGCAAATGTTAGGTCTTAGAAAGTTCTAGCAAGCCGAGAAGCTCGCAAGACCCTCATAAGAGAACACATTCTGAGGTAAGCTCATGGGTCTACAATCACATGTTTTTTTTGTAGTACTGGCGATTAAACCCAGAGGCACTTTACCACTGAGCTGTATCCTCAGCCCTTTTTTTTCAAATTTTGAGACAGAGTCTAAGTTGCTCAGGCTGGCCTTAAACTTGCAATCCTCCTGCCTCAGCCTCCCCAGTCACTGGGATTATAGGCATACACCACTGCGATCAGCCTACAATTACACTCTTACCTATCACACTGAGTGCTATCTTGGGAACAGGGTAACTAGTAATGGAGAGGCTGCTACTGGCAGTGCTCAACTGAGTCCCCCGTAAGGCTTCAGGGCTAAACGCTGGCCACCTGGTGGGCACATCTGTTCTTCGCCCTGAGCTATATCTGACTGCTTCCCAGAGGCCCAGGGGTGGGGCAGAGCAACCTGCTGGGGGAGGGACCTGTGGTGTCAAGTGCTGCTGCCTTTCCCAGGCTGCAGAACAGCCCCGGGAACTCTCCAGGCCCTTTCCTGGACTCCAGGCACCAAGCTCAGGCCTTCCTCAGCTCCGTCACAATCACGTCACAGCACGAGGCCTGGCGTAACGTTAGCTCTCGTTTTTACACCAGCTGCTGAGCTTCTGTCTATACATCACAGGTGCTGACCAGGACCATTCTCTTCTCTGGGACTGATTTCTGACAGATATGGTTTCTTTTTAGATCCACATGGGGCTTCAAATCAATTACATAACAATTCTAAAGTAAAACTGCAGAGCCCTTCCCTGGAGTTAAAAAAACAACTGTGCTAAACAAGGCGGTTCCAGGCACTGTGCCACTCCTAGTTGCCATTCTCATGTCCCTTGAGCACCAATAGATTCTATAGAATATGAGTGTCCAAGGGGAAAAACAGCAACCTCCTCCCCTTATGACAAGGGAAGTCTATGCGAAGAGGGCGAGAAGTTTCTGCTCCAGTGACAGGCAGCTCCCCACTGCAGCACTTGACCAGAGTTCAGAGACCCTCCATTAGAAAGAAGTTGCTTTTTAAAATCTGGTGGTGGAGACAGAACCCAGGGACTCGCACATCCTAAGCACACGCTCTACCATTGAGCTATATCTCTAGCCTGTTATACATGAGGATCAGTCCTACTGTGACATTTGGAGATGAGATGGGACAACCTGCAAGCCACAAACATGGGAACCAGGGAGCCGAATGGGGCAGGGACTGGGGGAACAGCTCCCAGTGGCCCGAGGTCACCTGGTAGGCCTTGTTGCAGATCCCACAGCTGAAGGGCTTCCCTCCGACATGGGTCACCATGTGGCGCTCCAGCATGGAAGGGGCACTAAAGATCTTCCCGCACGTGGGGCAGGGGTGGTACTCCTTGGAGTGCACCTCGTGGATGTGCTTGCGGTGGTCCTGCAGAGTGGGGAAGCTCATCCTGCACTTCTTGCAGTCGTAGGGATCCTCTATGTCTGGTTCCAGGAGGGGCAGCCACGAGAAAGAGGCAGAAAGGGAGAAAAACCGCGCAAGCCGCCATCAGTGACGTAACACTCTAGATGCCACACGCTGCCGCAGACTCCAAGGGCCTGCAGTCACTGGAGCAGCCCCAGGAGGCGGGTCGCTTCCTCTGAGCTCTCTGGACTGCCCATACCCGCAGCATGCAACAGCTTGTCCCAATCCCTCATTTCCATCTTACGTGTTAAATTCTGTTCAACTACTTTCCAGGGAGTATTGTGGCTGTTCCCTGCGTTTGCAGTGGCATTTTAGAGTCTCTAACTCCTAGTGGAGATGCCAACAGTCCCCAGAGCGCCACCACTTCTTGCCATCAGCAACAGGAGGAGAGCTTCCTCACCCAGCTTTAGATCCACAGCAAGGAGCCTCTGTGTAGAGGAGGGCAAGCCACCCGGGCCTGTGGCGAGCTTGTTACCACGCTTACTTCATAGAGCAGGAAATTCAGGTTTAAAGAGTGAAGCTAGCGCCTTGCCCAGGGGCACACCCAGAGCCCCCTCTGGAGCCACATGCTTCCCTGGACATGCCAACTCCTCAGTGGGACCTCAAAATAAGGAGGGCTGATAATGAATGTACTGGCCATATGGATGGCAGAAAATTTCAGTCTTTTTCTTAAAGCAACAGAGAGCAAAATGTTTTAATAATGAAATCCTTTGCCTACAAGAAAGGCCCAACATCAGGCCTACCTTACTGGTGTGTTGATTCGGATGCACTCAGGGCTCTGACAAGCAGCGGCCTGTGCAGCATTAACTAGTTTCTCTGTGGACAAGAGCTCTGAGATTACAGTTCACACTGTCTTTTAAGACCTTTGCCACAGGTTTCCGCAGCAATGCTGTGGCCCCAAGAAACAGCAAGGAATGGGAGAGGGCGTGGTCTGGGGGACGAGGGGCCTGGGTGCTGTGCTGCTGTGGAGGACATACTCTGGAGTGTGGCTAACTATCTGGGGTCCTCTCCATTCTGAAAATCAACGTCTTCCCCTTTCCTGATTCTCGTGTGATACTACTGGGAAAAGAGGACTAAAGCGGAGTGTCATTTCAACAGGCTGGCACTGGATCCAAGCCGAGTCCTACCCTGGAAGTCTACTGTGACTGGGCTGTTAGCAGTCTCGTCACCTCCCGAGGGGTACAGGCCACACTATATTCTTCCTGTATGACCCAGCGTCGAGCCACATGCTGGGCTTATAGGAGCTCTGGCAAAGTCCATGTTAGCGGGCTGAAAGCAGACGCGGATGTGTTTACATAAAGCAGATGTCGTGAGACACCATTTGCCAACAGCTAGAAAACAGTATGTAGGAGGAAGGGTGGGGGTGGGGAGGGGGAGGAGAGAGGAGGAGGAGAGCATGCAAATACCTGGCATGTGAAGAGATAAGCCTGATGTGACAGATGGTGCCTGACAGAGGTGCTCTTATCACCAGCCATAGTGTCTGGCATCTACTGAGCATTTCTGTGTGTGAGGCATGAAACGCCATGCTCCCGTGGTAGTGAGATCTCATTTAGTCCTTAAGATAATCCAAGGTGGTGGCATTATCATGTGCTCTAGTTTGGAAGGGGCATATGGGGCTTAGGAAGGGAAAGAAATCTGTTTAAGGTCTCAAGTAAAGTCAGTGGCAGGGGCAGGATTCAAGACCAAGGCCATGACACTTGCTGTACTGTGTCGATTACATTCTGGCTGCAAAAATAGAGGCTGAAGGAAACGTGAGGGGCCGCAGCACTTCTGTGTGTGTGTGTGTGTGTGTGTATGTCTAGTAGAAAGGGAGAAAGGTGGGGGAAGACCCTATTAATTGAGGGAAGTACAACGGCCCTTGGAAGAGAACGCTCCTGTGGGGAGGCAGGTGTGAGCGCAGGACGAGGTGGAGGATGGAGACTGAGTGCTCTGGCGCCCTAGAGCGCTGCTCAGTCACAGGCTGTTCTCCAGCACAGCGTGCCCTTGCAGCTGAAGGGTGGCAGGCGGGCTGAAGAGCAGGACGAGGGGAAGCCTTGGCAGAGAGGAACCAGCGTTCCACAGGGATGTGTGAAAATGGGGTTCTCCTGAAACAGGACCAGAGGGCTGTGGGTCTGCAGAGGAATGTGAGAAGGCAGGGCACTGAATGGGCCAGTTCTGGTGGGGTGACACCTGTTCCACGCTTTCTCAGGGCCAGGTGTGGCCTATCAGTACGTACTGTGAAAGGTGTGCAGGTGGATGGAGAGGCCATTGGCTTGCCGGAAGCCCTTGCCACAGTCCCTGCAGACGTATGGCTTGTCCCCTGTGTGGGTCCTCACGTGGCGGGACAGCTCAATGGACTGGGCGAACACAGCGTCACAGTACTGGCAGGCGTACATCTTTCCTGCAAACACACGCGCCTGTGAGCGCCAGCGCTGGCTGTCACGGCACGCCCACAAGTAGAATTCTACGGCACACACCAGGGAAATGTCATCTGGAGATGACACTAAAACCTCAGGCTATCTATAATCCACGGGGGGGTGGGGGGGGGTCTGCAGCCTCCTGCCAACACCTGCCCCTCGCCGACAGCCCGGCATACTGATGCTGTGAACGGCATGGAGGAGCAGGGTTCTCAACACACAAAGCAACGCCTCTGTTTGTCAGGCCACCCCGAGGATGAGAGAGCTCATTCCACCTCTGGCCAACAGATAAATCCTGCGTGCAGAAATGCGGGAGTCCAGCTCTCCTCGCAAGACACGCAGTGTGACCCGGAGCTGCATGCCAAGGGGCGACGGGGGTGGAGGAGGAAGGAGTTGCTTTGAAGTCAGTGCGCATCCCTCGGCTTCCAACTTTCTCACACACGTAATGAAAATGTAACCGCTGGACTGCAAGAGACTGTGAGAAAGGTCGAGAGCAGCTCTGGAGAAGCGGCATTTGTGAAGCGTTGAGGCCGAGGAGTGAGCGGGCCACGGCACCAGGCACACGGCCTTGTTTTCACTCTTCACCTACGGGGCTTTGAAAGAGGGTTTTCTTAGGAAAAAAGGTTTCCTGAATCAAAAGTCGAATCCTGAGGCTTCGCCCTTGACCTTCTACCTCCCTTTCTGGATGACCTCATCTCAGAGCCCTGCACTGGGTCTCACTGACAGCGCCACCCAGGCTCCGACACCAGCTCCCTCCTGCTCTGCCTCCCCACTCACACACCGCTGGCCTCCGCCCACATTTATCCCATCCAATCAGCTCTTGCTGCTCAGGCCCTGCACACGTGCAGGCACAGGCTCCCACGACCCCCTAAGGGCAGGGTCATTCACTCAGCTGTCCAGGCCCAACCCCCAAGCCTTGCGCATTTCCTCTCTTCCCTCTGCACCCACATCCAACCCATAGGAGCCCTGTCACCTCCACTTTGAAAAATATATCCTCGGCCAAGTGCAGTGGCACACACCTATAATCCCAGCTATCTCAGGAGGCTGAATGAAGCAGGAAGTTTGTGAGTTCAAAGCCAGCTTCAGCAACTTAGCAAGGCCCAAAGCAACTCAGTGAGACCCTGTCTCTAAATAAGATATAAAAAGGGCTGGGGATGTGGCTCAGCGGTTAAGTGCCCCTGAGTTCAATCCCTGGTACCAGAAAATAAAAAAAAATAAAAAGTAAGTAAATCTCTCTCTCTCTATGTATCTCCTCAAACTTGAACATTTTCCCAACCCTCACTAACACAACTCTAGTTGAAAACTACATCCCTTCTCCATTGACTACTGCAAGCGCCTGCTGCCGTCCATGTATGTACCACTCTGCTCCTGGAACAGTTCACTGTTGAAAGTGGGCAGAATTAACTTCAAAGAATGTAAATCAGATCCCATCACTCTGCTCAATATCTTTTTAGGGTAGAATAATGGCCCCCAAAATGGCCATGTCCCAAGCCCTGGAAATGGTAACTATGACAAAAGAACCCTGTAGTGGTGCCTGAGTTAAGCACCTTGACATCACCCTGGCTATCCAGGCCCTGTGGAATCACAGCATTCTGGTAAGAGGGCGGATGAGGGGCCAAAGGAGGCAGGCATGGTGACAGAGCAGAGGCTGGAATGATGTGGCCAAGGTCCAGGATGACGGGCAGATTCTAGACGCTGGAAAGACAAGGGGGGATTCTCCCCTCGTTCCTCCACAAGGAACACAACTCTGCTGAACCCTTGATTTTAGCCTCATAAGATCCATTTTTGGACTTCCTCCTCCAGAATGGTAAGATAACACTTTTGTGTTGTTTTAAGCCACTATTCGTGGTAATAGTTAAAGCAGCATAGAAACATTCTTCACATCAAAACTGAAAGTCCTTACTTGGCTTACAAGACCTTACAAGATCTGGCTCTCTGGCTTTCCCCTTTAACACGCTCTTCTCACTGACTCTGACTTAGCTCCTGGTTTCCTGTGGTCTCTCCATCGGGGGAAGCTCCTTCCCACTCTGGGGAGGAGGCTCTCTACTGGCTCCGCTGCTCACTTTGATCAGGTTTCAGCCTGAGCCCCTCAAAGGCTTCCCTGATGACATGAACAGTGCCCACCCCAGTCCTGCCGTGCCCTGCTGCTTACCTGGCCTTGCCTTTCTTCACAGCAACGACTACGCTCTGGACTTCTGTTGCACATCGACTGCTGTGTTGTTTGTTTTACCCACTGGAATGGAAACTCCCTGAGAGCACAGCGTGTGCATTTGCAATGTCTCCGTGCCTAGGGCAGTACTCAACAACTCACTCCTCAGCAAATATTTGAGGGTCTACTATTGCCAAATACCATTCCAAGTTCCCTGAATTCAGCAGTGGGGGAAAAAACACCCACAGCTCTACCTGCACAGAGCCAGCTTCCTAACAGGGGCCACTAAGTGGAAGCAAATTACACGAACCAAGCCAACTCAGCGTGTGCTAAGCACCGTGACAGGGAAGCAGGCTGCGCGTGGAGGTGCACGTGGGTGTGGGGAGGGCCTCCAGCAGGCGGAGGTGAGGAAAGCCCGGGAGGACACAGGAAGTAAAGCATGGAGACATCTGAGAGGAAGTGTCCCAAGAAAGGGGCCGAATCCTGGAGCAAGTGCCCAACAGGTCTGAGGCCTGGGAAGTAAACTAAAATGGGGAAGACAGAGCGGGTGAGCAGGAGTGAGAGTCAGAGAGGGGCCAGCGGACTTGGGGGCAGCCTGTCGGCTTCAGGAAGACTTCAGAGTCCACACTGCAGGAGACTAAAAGCCACTGTGGTTTTGAGCAGAGCAGTGATCTGAAAATGGTGCCAGCAAGGATGGCTGGGGAGGCTCCGTGACCAGCGAGGAGACGACGGAGCGCCGTCAGGTGCATGGCAGCACTCCAGACTACATGCGGACCCCTCCAGAGCCTCTCCTGACAACACACTTCCTCTCGGGCAACTGCACGAGAAAGCCCTTTGCATTCTGCCAGTGTTGTCCTCGCTATCCGCCAGGTGAGTGCTGGAGTCCCAGTTCAGTGACCTGGCTCCGGGCACCGCCTGGTCCATACCTGTGCTTCACCAGGGCTTTCTCATGCTGAGCTGCCACCAAACTCCACGAATTCCTGGTCTTACATAAACTTTAAAACTGCGGTCATCAGCGACGTCAACCAGCCTCTCCAGAACCCTCCCAGCGGGCACTGCACACGCCTGGGCACAGACGGGAGTTCTCCTCACTGCAGGCCTAGATTTTTTTAAGTTGTTTCCGTTTTTAATTTCCCTGAGGTGTGGATCATGCCTAATTCTAAACAGGGTTTTCAGCAGCTCACGTGGTGCCAGCCTGCAGGAGTAGGAGGGTGGGTTGGCGCCTTACCTTCTGAATGCTTCTTCTTGGTGTGGTAGGCCAGGGCGGAGGCCTGCGTGAAAGTCATAAGGCAGTGCTTGCACATGAACGGGCGGTCCCCGGTGTGCAAGCGCAGGTGGTTCTTCAGGGTGGAGTTGGCTGCAAACTTGGCGCCACACTCTTCACAGGAGAAAGGCTTCTCGTCAAAGTGCTCTGTCAGTTTGTGGTACTGCATGCCTGGGGGGCCACAAAGGGACCAGAAGAGACACCAGCCATCAGCATTAGGCATCCAGAAGGTGCCTTGAGCACTAACTCAGCCAGGCCTTACTGCTCAGCTGCCTACCACACGTTCCCCGCGTCACCCTGGAGTGACTCCTGGTTGGATCAGACATTAAGTGATTCCGGGAACACCTCCTTCTCCACTCTTCAATAGGACCCAGGCCCCAAAATAGAGAAACCAACCTCACTTTTTTTGTTTCATCAGGTTTACTCAACATCTGGGACAAGGGAAAAGAATTCTGACCATTCATTCCATGATTTCTGTGACTCTTATTCATCTAAGAAACAAGTAGCACATGGGAACCTCAGAGCCAGGTAGTGTGCGGCCGGCCGCCGTGAATAGCGGCAGCTCTGGTTTCTGCATGCGTACTCCACCGCAGGCGCTGTATTAGGCGCTCAGCTCTGCTGTCTTAAAATTTCATAATAATCTACAAAAGTAAGTGGCGTCAGGGTGTCTGCTTAACAGATGGGAAAATCAAAGCTCAGGGAATGATTTCAGAGCTCGTGCTTCTGCTGAAATATTACCCTGCCTCTCCAAGAGCCTGCTGCTTTCTGAGCCCGTCCCCACTCCTCCTGGCACACCGCTGGGGCCAGGCTGGCATCCCAACTATGACACCTACAGTGATACCTGAGGCATGGGCAAATTCTCTTCCGCAGAGGTCGCATGTCACTGGAAGTCTCTTTTTCTTCTTCTTCGGGACATCGGGCTCTGCACCTGCACCACGGGCCTCCACCTGGTGCTTGTCCAGCTCCTTCTTAGACTCCTTGGTCTCGCTGCAGTCCCTACACTGCGCCTGTTTGCTCTTGGCCACGCGGCAGCGCTTCATGTGCACCTTCAGGCGGCAGTAGAAATGGAAGCTCTTGTCACAGGCCTTGCAGACGAAGCTCTTCCTGGCAGAGTCTGGAGAGGCAGACGTGTCTTTTTCTTGTTCTGGCATGGGACCAGTCTCGCCTTGGCTATCTGGTCCTGCAGGCTGGCTGGCTTCTTCGGCCACCGCCTCACTTTCCTTGCTGCTGGCGCCAGGGTGAAATCTGCGGCTCACTTCCCATGCTTCCTTCTCTCCGTCTTCCTTAGTTAGGAAACCTGCGGGAGAGAGAGACCTCAGGGCTCTGGGCATCCTGTTCCTTTGTTGCTTTATAACTTCTCTAACACATTCTTCGAGGAGACTGGACACTACTTTGGATCCTCAAAATACTCTGAAGGAATATCGCAGTCATCTTTATTTCCCAATAAACACGAGCGGCATCACGTGCCTCTTGGTGGGGTTAGGTGTTGAGAGCGAATAAAAGGAATAAGTTACTTGAGGTACGACGCCCTCTCACTGAGCTGCTGCTTCTTCTCCTCAGTAAAGAGCCTGAGGCTGACACATTCCCAGCCCCGTTCCTTACCGAGGTGTGCCAGCTCCTGCATGACAGGCTGCAGGCCTGGGACAGCCTTGTGGACACTGCACAGGAGGTGACAGATTTCAATGGCCGAGACTGATCTGTCCTTGGCTCTGCTCAGCACTGCTTTCAGGGAAGCTTCAGGGCTGTCTGTTTCAGAGGAAATGCTCAGAATCTAAATGAATACCACAAGATGAAGGTATAAGGTTAATACCACAAGATTTGGGGCTGGGATTGTAGCTCAGCGGTAGAGCGCTTGCCTCGCATGCGTGAGGCCCTGGGTTCGATCCTCAGCACCACATACAAAGCAATAAAATAAAGACATTATGTCCATCTACAGCTAAAAAAATAAAAAATAAATAAAAAATAAAAGATCATCACATGTTAAAAAAAAAAAAAAAAATACCACAAGATTTTCTCCATGGTTTTTCACCTTTTAAAAAAGTCTAGTTCTAGAAGGTCCCTCTGCATCTCTAAGGAGATTACACCTGTCCTTGTGACACGTCAAGGGACAGCCCTGTTCCCCAAGGCACAGGGAAACTAACAAAACACAAAAGGAGCCCATGCAGAGACGAACTGAAACACAAATAGGCACTTGGGGGAGGCTCGGCGTCCTCTCCGCGAGTTCTCCTCGCACCAGGAGCTCCCAAGAGCTTCCCTGCATCTTCACACTAAAGCCTGCAGGGCTACAGGACTTGGCAGTTGGTGCTTCTGTCGTGAAGATCAGGATGATTTTCCACAGTATACAACTGTCTCGATGTCTGGAAGTGATTCTGCGCTACCAGTGGTTTCATATTTTTAGACACTTAGATGTACCCTTTTAAATATCATTTTCTTTCATAAAGAAACTCGGCGTTTTAAAGCAGGTTCAAATAGGGGCTTTAAAGTGGCCAAGAATCTGATTTCAAAGCCGTCCTCTTTCAGAATGTTAGTGCTATCAGCAGAGAGTCAGCATACCGAGAAAATAAAGCGAAACCATCCACAGATGGCCACATGGAATTTTCATTTTGGAAGACATTTTATTTCTGCTCTTTTCAAGTCCATCTAAATAAACCTGATGTCCCTGGAGGCAGGCATGAGACTAATTAGTGAGGCTAAAACTATCAACTACAGAAGCCCAAGCTCTGAAATACTGGTGTGCAGGAGAGAGGCGAGCACAGGAGCCTGCCTCTTACGCCTGGTGGGAACCGTGCCACCTTCTACCCAGCTAGAACCAGGGCAAGGAGCTAGTCACTGGGGGATGGTGAGAAACCTGCCCTTCTGCACATCTTCCAAGCCTACCCAGATGGAAAGAACACCACAGGTGAACTTGTAGTTCAATTTTATGTTTCTTCATTGTTCTTTCCTGCTCAAGATGCACACAAATGGACATCCACCAATCACCCGAATTCCCACCTGGCTTTTCTGGGATGCTAGCCACACTGTGAGAAGCCTTACAGAAAATGAGTTGGCACTGTTTGCTAGCCCATATGGGCCAAGGCTTTGTTCTATCTATGTTCACCATGGCTCTTTCAAAAAGCCAGAAAAGAACATGTAATAAGACCAACTTTACTTTTCAACTTTACTTTTCTTTACTCATCTGAGAAAAGTTGCTTCTTAGAATATGTCAGAGAACAGAATCATAGCTTCCCCTGAGATGTTCCTAGGTTTAGACAATTGGAATAAATGTAGGTCTGAATTGCAAAACTGGGTTCAAGATTGGCTTTACCTTGTTAACCTTAACTGCGTGGAGCTGAACTCCTTTGTCTAAAAAATGTGATGACATCACCTGCCATTTAGAGTTGGAGGATTAAGAGGCAAAGGTGTTATAAAGAGCTTCACCCAGGCAGGCACACAGCAGGTACTCTGCAGAGGTTGGTTCCTCCCCTGGGAATGAGGACAGCCCCAAGCTTCAACCCGGCAGAACTCTCCAGAATTAGATTTACTGTTTATTCCCCTGCACCTCTTTCACGGTCTCAGCCAGGAGCTCCTCCTCTGGGGACAGGCACTTGGGCTCGCTCCTCTGTTGGATAGCTTCTATGATCAACTTGTGATGCCGCAGGACTGTTTCTAAGGCAGTATTTTCTGGGGCAGTCACTGAAAGAAAGGGAGATTGGAAACTCAGTCAAACCATGAGTGCCATTTTCTCCTTCACCTTCCTCGACTCAGTTCCTTCCCAGTGCACACACATCTTGTGTGTCTCCTCTCTGTGGTTGGGGGGGACACAGATGGCAGGTAGGACTGGATTCAGAGTATGATAATAAATGTAATCTTAGAATAATATTCCATGATTTTTTAAAAAGAGATTTAAAAATGCCTATATTTTTTTTAGACAAAATTGTCAGTCCTTAGTTTTTAAAAAATCGACACATAAAAATTGTACGTGTCTATGGGTACCAGGTGATGCTCTGTGGCACGTGCACACCATGCCGTGTTTGGGTCGGGCAAGCACAGCGTCTGCTCACTCATCATTTCTCTCAACACGTTCAAGATCCTTCCTCTAGCTTTTCAGAAACACACAGGACTCCATCGTTACCTATACTGCCCTCCTGTGCAACATAAGACCAGAACTTATAGGTCATTACACCCGAGGATAAGGACGTAGGTGACACCGTAAGAACTCTTCTCACTTCCTGGGAAGGACAATCAGCTCTAGTGGCAGAGGTCAGGTAACTTACCTGCCCGGAAGAAAGCATCAGCACCAGGCTCCCTTCCTATTTCCTCCATGAGCAGGTTCAGTGGGCAGGCCTTTGTCTCCTGAGCCATCAGCAGCAGCTCCCAAATGGCCGTGGCAGAGAGAGTCTGCTTTTCTAGAACTGCTGACATCAGGGAGCTGAAACCACCGGAGCCAGATTCCCGTTTCACAAGGCTCTCCATGACCTTCAAGATGCGGCACAGACATGCACTTAGAGGCTGGGGTGGTGGCTCAGTGGTACAGCAGTTGTCTAGCATATGTGAGGCACTGGGTTTGATCCTCAGCACCATGTCAAAATAAATAAATAAAGTAAAGTTTAAAACAAAAACTATCAAACAAACAAAACAGATACTTAGGAGAATTCTAGCCCTGAGAATTCTAGCTACAAGTCTGGGCATTGGGTTATGGCAAACATCTTTGAGGAGGAGGTTTTCAACATCTTTCACCTCCCTGAACTGGGAGATTGCTTTTTAAATTAAATTTATTGGGCCGCAGGGGTTGGGAGTGTTGTTCAGTGGTATAGTGCTTGCTTAGCATGCACGAGGCCCTGGGTTCAACCTCTGGTACCAAAAAAAGAAAAAAAGTATTTATTTATTTTTGGTGCTAGAGATTGAACCCAGGGGTGCTTAATCACCGAGCCACATCCCCAGCACTTTTTAAATATTTTTTTGAATTTACAGACAGGATCTCACTAAGTTGCTTAGGGCCTCCCTAAGTTGCTAAGGCTGGTTTTGAACTCTTGATCCTCCTGCCTCAGCCTCCCGAGCTGTTGGGATTACAGGTGTGTGCCACTGCACCTGGCTTTTTGTTTTGTTTTTTCCCATTTTTTTTAACTGAGAGGATTTCTTAATACATGACAAAGTTCTTCACTCTTCCTTTTGAATATCTTTCCTTCTTACCATAGAAATTAGAAACTATCTTATTTATTATTCTGCCTTAGAAAACGAGTTAGGCCGGGTGCAGTGGTTACTAGAGAGGCTGAGGCAGGAGGATCATGAGTTCAAAGCCAGCCTCAGCAACTTAGAGAGGCCCTAACTGACTCAGTGAGACCCTGTCTCTAAATATAATACAAAAAAGGGGTGGGGATGTGGCTCAGTGGTTAAGCACCCCTGGGTTCAAGGTTCAATCCTTGGTACCAAAAAAAAAAAAAAAAAAAATTAGCATTTCAACATAGTCACATATGTGCATTTATAGAAAACATTTGTGTGTGTGTTTTTACATTTTTCCTTCCTCCCCCTCCCCTTACCTCTCTTTCTGCAGGGGCTAAACTCTTCACATGTGAGATCACCTTTAGCAGCACCTGGTTGTCTGTGAAAACCTCCGAGAGATTTTCATGATAGCGTCTCAACAGCTCAGTCCCATAATCATCAGGGCTTGGTTGAACTGTAAGAATATCAGCAAAACAATCATATTTGATGCAACAAAACCTCCCCAGGGCTTCTCTTACAGAAGATTAGGCATTTACAGATGAGAGAGAGAAAGATCAGTGCAAGAGCTGTCTCTGCTGTAGAGCAGAAGCCAGCAGTCGGCCTGGGGCTTGCGCTCATGCTCAGAGATCCTCTGGCCCACACTTGATCACCTGGTGCTTCAGGGTCACAAAACCACTAACACTCTGGAAGTCAGTGCCTCGAGAGTGCTCAAGCAGCAGGTAAAGAGAAGGCTGTACCTGCAAGAGATTCAGATGTACAGATTTCAGGGGTGCTATCTGTGAAGCCACGGCAGAGGATCCACATGGTGTCCAGAATTCAAGCAGCCACAAGTCAAGACTGTGCCCAGGAAGCTAATGCACGGTTCTGTTGGGTGCCCTCTGAGCCCGTGTGTCAGGTACTATCTTTTAAGAAGTCATGTGTACTCAAAAGAAAAGAAAAATCACTTCTGCGACTCTCACCTTAAGGAGTTACCTGAGAGCGAGGGCTGAGCCTGCAGCCGAACTGTGAGAGTGCGAGCTGAGCGCCCGAGCCTGGGCTCTATCCCAGCACCGCCGCCTCCACAGTCATCTGCAGGCATAAGGTGTGCATGCAGAGAGAACTCCCCGCCTAGGCTGTGACGAGGACGGAGGTCGGCCAGCACCTAATGAGCCCACCATGAGCCAGCACTGCTCTTAATGCTTTGCAAGTGTTTTTCACGGTGGTCACGGCAGTGAATGTGGCAGGTGCTGTTCTGATACCATCCCAGAGAAAACAAGGTTCAAGAAGGTTAATTTGCGGGGCTGGGGTTATGGCGCAGTGGTAGCGTGCTCGCCTAGCACGCAGGAGGCACTGGGTTCGATCCTCAGCACCACGTAAAAATAAAATAAAGATATTCTGTCCACCTACAACTAAAAAATAAATATTTAAAAAAAAAAAGGTTGATTTGCTTGCTCAGGGTCATATGGCCACATAATGGTGAGTCAGGCTACAAATCAGGTCATCTTGACTCCATAGTCTTTACCACTATGCCACATTTGCCCCCAAATAAGGGCACCAAGTAATACATGCATGCCCCCACGATGGAAAACTACACAGCCTCAAAAAAACAGGATTATGGGAAGAGTTTCAAAATGTGAGGGGCAATGTTGTTATACTGTGGGTGAAATCTAGAATTGTAAAATGGTAGTATATCAGTAATGCAGAAGTAATAGGTCAAAGTGTCACTACTGACATACTTGATGACTCTAGGTTGTCTTCTTTATTTTTGGAACTGTCTAAGTTTATATGCATATGTATTACTTTTATAGACTGGAAAATACACAACACAGTAGTAATATATGTCTAATGCATAGGTTTCTACCTAATGAATCATAATTTAAAATTTAAGAGCTTGTATTTAAAAGTTCTTCCATTTCTTAGGTATCTTTTTTTTGAAAGTCATCTCAGTCCTGAATGCCCTGGGACAAGAGAAATTGGCTCCAATTGGACTTTTTTAAGGGATGGAGATGGACTCATTTTCCCCCGTGAAAGACACCAAATTGTAGTTCAGTTTGGCGACGGCTGGAAGCAAAGAGCACTCAAGAGGGAGCATGGCGATCGAGATCTGTATCTTTGCTGCTCACACTCATCCACACAACTTGCTAGAATGCTGAGCCTCAGGATCCCCTGCATTCCCCTAGTTTTCACAGGTGATCCTGGGCCCTGAACTTTGAACACACAAAGGGAGCTTAATGGAGAAGAGCCATTCTCATTTCAGATCTTGACTCCAGAAATACTGAGAGTCACTGATTTGTGACAGCTAGTTTCTGTTGCCAATGACATTTCTTAACATTATCTTATCTTCCCAGCATGGAGCCAAATGGTGTTTAAGACTGTAATTTTCTGTAGGTGGAGTTCCAGTCCAGAGAGTCAACAATTAACTAATACCTGTGGCGCTGGGCAAAGCGGCTAGCTTCTGCAAATTCCCCAGCAGAAGGTCCAAGTTCGGAAACGTCATCTTCACAGCCTGGAGGAGCTTTACTAAACTCTCTGCGCTCAGGGTCTTCTCTTCTGTCACTCTGTGCAACAAATTTTCTACTGTCTCCTTGGGTGTTCCGCCCTCGCAGCAATTCAGAATCACCTGCGGTGGCAAGCAATCAAGCCAACACCAGTTACTGGCAATTCAGAATTTATCTGACACACCACTGGAAGACCCAGCAAGACGGCACTACAGGATGCCCTGTCTCCAAGTCCTCTAAGTCTCTGGCATGACTTTGGTCACAGTCCTCTCCTTAATCTGTTTTAATAAGAATCCAAAACATTCTCCAAACAAGCAGCTCAATGAACTTCCCCTCTCAACTGCAGGCCTGTGTACATCCCTTGCCTCCAAAAGCCTGTGATTTTAAACATTCTTAGGCTTGGTCTGTACAACAGAGCAAGTTAAGTAGCTTACATCTAGTCTGTTTCTTTAGAATTCGTTTGTTCAGACACTACGACTGAGAAACACAGACTGGAAATTGACTAATACAGCTAAAATGTTTTTTTGATCTCTGGTACAATTCATGATATTGGTATAGGCTATAATTTTTAGAGCAATTCTATTATTTTACTTTATTTGCAAAGTAAGTTGAATACCCAGATAATTTATATGGAGTCTGTGGACTCCAGATAATAAAGTGCTTTTCTGGGTTCTTTTTCTCGTGAGTTCTTGATCATCTGCATCTTTGTTTTTAACACCCACACACATCAGCTCTAGCCAGAGCTCAACCATTCCTCTCCCTGTTCCTCTTCGGTGTGCTGAAGGATTTTCTGAGTAAAAGGGCACAGGGCTCTAGCCAAGAGGTCGGAGGGGAACACACACGTGATGTGTACTCCCTGTTACAGCAGGCCTGCTTCCTAACAGACCTCGATGCCTGCACATGACGTGGCTCTTTTGGAGCTGACAAGGCAGGGTTGTTGTGATGTGTGTGATCCACAGATTCACAGTGACTGACTTTGGAGCTTTCCTTTGGGAAAAGGAGTAACAGTCAAGCAGATCAGTCATGGTAGTATGGCAGAGCTGCCAGGATCAAATTAACTCCCATCTTAAAATAATCTAGATTTTAAAACAAATTGGCTTTATATATATGAAAGGAATATATGTATAGATTTATAATAAATCAAGCTGTCATATTCCGTGTTGGAACAGAACACAGTCATTCCCTTTGTTTAAGGGCTAGTACACAGTGGATTTCTATTAAATGAATCATAATTTAAAATGTAACAGCTTGTATTTAAAAGCCACACTGATTACAGTGCTAAATCTTAGTTTCTAAGTAATAATTTGACACGAGGTAGCTGGTACTGTAAAGGGCAGGCGTGTGAGACCTGAAGCCAGCCAGGCCTGGTTTGTACCCGAGTCCTAGCACTTACACTTCATGACCTTGCACAAGTAACTTAATTCTTTGAAACTTATTTCCCTCATTTGGAAGTGAAGATAACCACACCTGCTCTTGCACAGTGGTTATGAGGATTCTGTAAAATGAAGATGCCATTTGCAGAGCCTGAAATAACTTCTGGACATATGAGGGCGTGGCCGATACCGCTGGGCAGAGGACGCGCGGTGGTGAAGAGGCCGCGTCCGGCCAGCATTCTAGGCGCCAGCGCCGCCCCACACGGGCCTTTGGATTGGCTGCTCCTCCCGAGGCTTCCACTCCCTCACCTGAAGATGCAGTGGCATCGGTGACTTCACAGCTACCAGGGGGTGAAGTTTGGTAGTGTTTAAAAGATCCTTAGCACGATGTCTGGCATCCAATAAGCGGTTAAAAAGGGCAATCAGAGGAATTACTATTTTTATGTCCTAAAGACCTTCCTCTTGACCAACTTCCCAAAAAAAGAACTCAAGGCATTCACAGACAAGGTCAGGGCACACCATGACAGGTGTCATTTCATAAAAGTGCAAGTTGTAAAGGGCCTGGGGACATGCGCCACAGGCTGGCCACACGCTGTGGCTGTTCAATCAACATTCCCCTCTACACTTGTATCTTATTAGTTTTCTTCAATTTCCAAGAAGGAGCAGCTTAATGCAGCTCCTGTGCGACCCCCACACCTAACAAGTGTTTTTGTGATTTATCACTAATTTAAGTTCTTCTGCTTTAGCTTTCTCTGTCAAGTAAACTGGAAGTGACAGAAGAAAATGACAGTGTGGTCCATCTTGCTGCAGAGTATGGGGCTGAGTTTGGGCTCTACTTACAAGAGCTGTTCCACCGAGACACTGAAGCAGTGCGAAGGACACATTCAACTGAGCTAACAGACAAAAGGTCTGAGTGCGTAATGGGAATGAAGCCACTAAACAGGGCATCAGGTCCTTCCAGTGCTATGAACAATGTACTTAAACTGAGGGCTCGAAATTATACTGACTCTGCAGCCCAAGGAGAAAACAGGAGCTTCATCCTTTTTGGTATGTATTATCCTTCTCCAAGAAGGTCAAGAACTCAAAAATTTTTAAAAATATAATTAATTTACAAAATACTATTCTGAGATTAAAGCTTGTTTCCATTTATCTATCTAAGACCCCTGAGAAACATAAAATGCAGGCTCCAGTCCTCACCATGAATCCAGTGCTGAGCCATCACACCCATGGGTTCAAAACATTTTCTTTCCTCAACATTTAAGTCACTTCCCACAATTTTAAGAACTGATGCCACAAAAGTTTTTATCCTTATTCCTTCCTTCCAGATATAAAAATATTTTTAGCACAAAGTTGAAATCAATAACACCAACAAATACAGTTATCTAGGTGCCTTCAGAAGCCATGGTAGCAGGTTTATGAGGATCTCAGTAGCAGCCGGTGGGGGAGTGAATGGGTACAACCTTCCTGAAGGGCAATCTGGCAACATGTGTCAAGCACTTGAAAAAATTTTATATTCTCTATTCTAAAATTTCACTTCTCAGAAATTATTCTAAGAAAATAATGTGAGAAATCTGCAAAGATCTGCCTGCAAGATGTCCTCTGAAACACTGCTGATTGACAAAAAATCAAAAACGCCCAACAACAACAACAACAAATGATCATGAGTAATGATATATCCTTTAAAATACAATATAGCTACCAAATCCATATCATGGGCACAGAAGTGCACTGGCTTCTGTTAGAAACCACAGGCTCTACGCAACCCCACCCAGGATGGCTCCACCAGGAGACCGGGAAGTGCAGGCTCGAAAATGTTGCAGGGCGCATCCCTGAGTGGGGAGATTTGGGTTTTTTTTCTTTCTGTTGGTTTCCCATATTTTCTACATATTAACTGTGTGTCATTTCTGTTCAGAGGGAAACTGTCACAGTAACTACAAATGTACTTTAACATGTTAACTCTTGGTACAGTTATTTATAAGAGGAAGTCACCGAGTCAGAGCAGGAGTACCACGTTTATCCTTCATCCACCCCGGTCTCTACTGCACGTAGTGTGCACAGCCCTCAGCAAGCTGCTGCAACAAACACCAAGGGGCACGGAACAAGAATCTGAACTTCAAGGTGATTACCATGCAGAAGGTATAAGAGTACCACAGGGTAAAAAGTGCTATGCGCCACTGAAGAGAGGTTTTTTTTAAGTGCTACATCAACTCAGAAGGGGGAGGAATACTTGACACAGTCACCCTTTTCTCCGTGCCAGGCAGGAATTCCTCCTTGGCTGTTTCCAGGAACTCCATAATAGGTCTCAGCTGTGTTACACACTGTATCAGGTCCTCTTTGTGTTCCAGTAACAGAACAGACAAGGTCTTTCCCTCCCCTGTGCTCCCTGGGGGAGAAAGAATTAGAGACACACAAGAGAAGCCAGTCAATTTGAAGAAAATGACAGCACGGTTTGTCAAGAGAGATCTAACGGAATAGTGGAGTGGTTTCCAGCTTATTCTGTGCACCTGAATACAGAATCACTTTTAGGGAGGAAAATACTTTATTATTCTGTTTAAACTCTATGAAAGGAAAAATGTTTCATTTATCTGTCGAAACACAAAGCTTCAGAGCCAGCCAAAGGTTAACTTGTGGTTGGCAAGGCCACTGCTTTGTACCTAACCCAAGTGAGAGAACCTCAGCCTTTCAGTGCTGTCAGCGAGCCAGCTCACTCTGGGCACGCGAGGTGCTGCTCTGGACACGTGGTTTTTTGAAAGGCAGGGGGACACTGATGGAATTCTCCAATTCAGGGTATCAGTCTAGTTGACTAGGGGATAGAAATGGGGACTCACATTTAGCTTGTGTGTCTTTAACATGCAGCCTCTGGAATGGCACGTAGAACCTACGTGCATATCACCTAATAATACGCCACTGAAGACCGTTATCACCAGAGCCAGCTTTAAAGCTCTGGCGCTGGGGTGGAAGGTTCCCGCCTACCTTTTGGCTGCACTGGTGCCGCATCTTCTGGCTTCTGGCCAGACAGCGCCATCTTTACTGCAGGACTAGAATCCTGGTACAGCCTCAACAGGGACACAGCAGTCTGTACCTCCAGGATCTCATCTCTTACTTTATCTAGGATCCTCTGGAATGCTGAATGTCCTCCTTCACCCGCAAGACATTCCATTATAATCTGTGGAACAAAAGAACCCAGAAGGAGCCATCAGCCAGCCACAGGAACCATACTGGCAAGTGCTCCCGCTCCCAACCTGATCGCTCCTACCTCCCCAGCAGCCCCTCACTCCCAGTACTGTCCTCGCCGGCAGCAGCTGCAGCAAAGCCTGCTGCCTTGGGCTCCCAGCCCATCCTCTGCAGGACTCATTCCACACTGTAAGCTGGCTCAGGTTAGCTCTGCTGGGAGGCCTTCCCCAACCACGAGTCCCCTCCTCCGCACTTCTCGTAATTCTGCATTGGGCACACTATACTGTAATTATTATTACTATTATTTTTACTTTTTTCTTCTACTAGGCTTCCTGAAGATAGGGATCAGGCTTTCTAGGTTCTATATCCATAGCAACTAGTACAGCCTGGCACACAGTAGGTGTTCAGTGCATTTTTTTTCTCAAACTTGATATACTTCTTACCTAATTATACCTTTCTGAATCTTATGACATTTTGAGTATTTCTTAGGCAAGGATATCTGAATTTCAAATAGAATGAACTGTCATTTTATTACTTGAGAATGTAATTAAAATCTCACTAGTTAGGAAAAATGAATACTTTAAGTCATTTACATTATGAATAACAGACTATTTAGAAAGACACGATCCTGATTACTCGTAGATCTCCTCTGTAACAATTATGGCTAACAATGTGTTGGTTTGCAGTTGCCAGCTGTCAGAGCACCAAAGATTTACACACTAATTGTCCCACATTAATGCCTGCTGCCAACCTGAAGGGCTCATGAGTCTTCTCCCCTGGTAGAGGCTGAACACACAACAGCCTAGCCTCTGTTCCTGTGCACCTCACCTTCCGTGGCACCTGGCATTACTGCTGCCCTTGTACCCTGGCTCCCTGACTTCAGAAACTGAGAGCGCCTGTCTGACTGCCTCATTCAGCCTTCCTCACTCACTGGGTTCTTCTAAATCTAGAGCTGTAAGCAGGACCTAAGACCAGCCTGAACCTTGGCTTCTTTTCTTTTCCGCGCACTCTCCCCTGCACAGCCCTAACTAGCACCTTTACGCGGACAGCCCTCACAATGGCTTCTAGTTCCGAGCTCTGTTTGAATCTAGAGCCATAGTTTCTACTACACCTGGCTTAGCCTCCTAAAGCCTCAGGGTCACAAATAAAACCAAACTCACCATCTTGAATCTTCCAGACCTAGAGTAAAATATCAACAACCCTAGTGGTAAAATAAACAAAATCAGCATCCCTTTCTTTGATCTGAGGGAACCATCTCTTACACAAAGCAGAGGAAAGCCAACTGAAGGTAGGAGTAATAGTTACATTTTAGCGATACTAACACATTTGGAAAAAAAAGAACCCTGGTGATCAAAACTGAATTTCATGCATTTACCCCCTCCGCATATACACACATATATATGTAGTCTTCATATTTCTACTGGGCAAAACTGTAAGCTTCCTTTGCTGTGTGCTTGCTTGCTTGTTTATTTATTTATTTATTTACTTGTGGTGCTGAGGAGCAAACGCAGCACCTCACACTGTGAGGCAAGTGCTCTACCACTGAGCCACAACCCCAGCCCATCTTTGGTGTTTTTTAGTGTCAAGAAAAGAAAATAGTAAAAGTTTTCTCCCGAGTCTTTAGAGAGTATATGGTAAAGTTCTCTAAGCATACACACCAAAGGATCTCCTGAATTGTGTTGTTGAAAAAAATCAACAATGACAACACTTAGCTAGATAGTTGTTAAAAATTCTGGTAGTTAACTATATATTTTAAATGTTTACTTAAAGAGGTTTTATCCTTTTCTTCTCTGCCCAAATGATTAGGAGTTATTCAGTTAGATTTCATGTTTCTTTGTTTGCTTTTAGCTTGCTTCCTAATCATGGAAAGGCTGTATCAGGCTAAATTAACCTTTTTCATGGAAGTAACTTCCATGAACCCAAGGTAACTTGTCTTTTATTTAAAAAATAAACAAGAAATAAAGACATGAGTTGAATGCTTAACCCCTTCAGTTAAATTAATTCAACATTTCTGCCTTTTGTTAGTTGGCCTAAACTTCCTCAGAATGCCTCCACGCCAACAGCTGTAAGGACCAGAGGCAGGTGCCTACACGGTGGCTCCCAGTTCCCCCAGTCTTCTGGTATTCACGCTGCTGGGCTGGCTCTCATGGCTTGCTTCTAAGGAGAAGAATATGGCAAAAGTGCTGGGGTGCCCCTTTTAAGGTTCGGCTGCTCTAATCTCCCTCCTGCCTGTGCGCACACACCTGTGTGTGCTCGTGCTCACTTACATGCTGCCTCTTTCTCTCTGCCCTTGTTTGGGAGACGTACGCTGTTGTGCCATGAGCTGCCCTAGGGAGAGGCCACGTGGCAAGAACTCAGCTCTCCAGTGAGTAGGATTGACAGTGGGCCTTACGCAGCCTGCCAGCAGCCAAGACAGTGAGCTGAGAAGCAGATGCTCCTAGCAGGGCATGGTGGTGCACGCCTCAATTCTAACTACTAGGGAGGCTGAGGCAGGAGGATCACAAGTTTGAGGCCAGCCTGGGCAACTTAGCAAGATCCTGCCTCAAAATAAAAAATAAAAAGGACTGGGGATATAGCTCAGTGGTAGAGTCCCCTGGGTTCAATCCCCAGCATTGGAAAAAATATAAAGAACACTTCCCCTAACCCCTAGTGGAGCCTTGACCTGGCTGAAGCCCTGGCTGAAGCCCTGGCCGACACTGGGTTTGTAGCTTTGTAACAGGACCCAGCCAAGCTAAATCTGGATGCCAGATCCACAAAAGCCACCAGTTACTAAATGTTGCTTTCAGCTGCTAAATTTGAGAGTAATTTGTTACACAGCAAGAGATAAGTAAGTCACAGAGACCCACTCATTGCTGATTCCCTCAGTAAACACGTTTCTTTCCCTTCATCTTCCTTGTCCTTCCTTTTGTGCATCTTAATTGATGCAGCACATAGCTATCCCACTCAGTCTAGCCAGGTAGGGGCTTTTTTCCCTCCACCTAAAACTCTCTGGATAGCCTACTTCTACCTCGTAGTACCCACTGTGTTGGCATTAACCTTTGAGCTGGGGGAGAGAAGCTGTCGTCAGTGCGGCATCCATGTGCTTCCCATCATCCTCTCTGCTGTCTTTCCCTCTGCAGAACTACTCAGCAGTGAAATTAAAACATTTGTTAACCTCACTGCTCAGCAGTGATGCTAGGGTGACCATCTGGGAAGAGAAGCAGGGGTGGGTGATAAGGGCCAGGAGGGAGCCGTCAGCTGCCCACACGGCCCTGCTCCTTCTTTCAGAGCCCTCAGGGGCACACACCGCGGCTCTGGAGCTGCTACCCCAGACTCACTGGGACTCCGCTGTGGAGAAAGTTCTTTTCTGAAATACTGTCTCTGCCTCAACAGAAGGGTGTCACATATTGTGACAGGCTGCTACCATGTAACAGAACTCCAAGAGCTGGACCAAAACAGAGTTTTGCCAAAAGGGCTGTTCCTTAACCATGCATTTGGAATTCCTGTGCGTCTTAGGGGGTTAAAGGTACTTCAATAAATTCATGTTAATACACAATCCCATAAGTGATCCAAGTACTTTACCTATGAGTGAAACAGAGTCAAATGCCATTTAAAAATGAGACAATTTCAATTTTTTTTCAAAAACCAAGAGCTATGTTCCAGTACAACTACTGAAGAACTCCAGAATTTTTGTTCAATAAAACTTTGTTTGTGACTGTTATAAAAAGTTGAACAATTATTGCATGTATTTTAAGTCATGAATAATGATGAACAGGACACTTTGGCTGCAATCTTGCAAGTTGTTTATGTTAATTTGCTAGAAGAGGATACAGAATGCCATGTCAGATTTAAAACTCCTGGGGATGCTCAGGCAATAATGAATGCATATACTGAAATCTAAAAAAAAGCACTGCTGGAAACTTGAGGTCCTTTCTGGCGATCATGAATACAGGTATTGGCAGAAGATACTGGTTGGTAGACAGGCCAAACTTAATCAGCCTTGGGACAAGAAAAGAGGCACTGAGAAGTTAATCACCAAAGCTGAAAAGATCAGACTGGCAAAGACTCAACAAGCAAGTAAACATATTAGATTTTCCAAATATAACTGAAAAAATTTAAAGTTCATCTGTTAATTTCACTGGATACGTAAGTGATTCTTGGAAAATCCATTTTTTATTACGGTAGTAGTATATAATGAATGCATTTTTTTTTAAATATTTATTTTTTGGTTGTAGGTGGACAGAATATCTTTATTTTATTTTTATGTGGTGCTGAGGATCGAACCCAGTGCCTCACGCATGCTAGGCGAGCACGCTGCCACTGCGCCACAACCCCAGTCCCTAATGAATGCATTTCTAAAATCTACACTTAATTGAACTAATAACCTTTGTTCCTGAAGTTGTAAATAAGACCTTTTTCCTAGAAAGGAGTGTGCATTTGTATGCCACAATTTATCATTAAATACTTTATTTGTTGAAGCTACATAAGTCAACCTCAACTGGTTTCATAAATAAATGTTTTGAACATTAAAAATAAATGAATAAATAAATAAAATAAAAATGAGACAATTTTCTTTCTATCTCTGACATGGGGAAAAGTCACGCAATCTTTACCTTACCTCAAGTCTCTTAACTGAATTTACTTACTTTCCCCAAGTGTTTGCCTCCTGCCTTCAGATCTGCTTACATTACATGACGTTCTTCTTCACGCAGGCCCTTCCCTAAATGCCAAGGGCCAGGCAGTGGCAATAATGACACATGTGGGGCTGGAGGGGCAGATGAGTGGTAGAGCACGTGGCTTGTTTGAGGTCCTAGGTTCAATCCTCTGCACCCAAAATAAGTAAATAAAAATAAAAAATAATGATGCAGACCACAAGCGCTCAACACCGTCCCAGACACTGTACGGACTTGCCATCCACTTTCTGTCTCACTGCTGCTATTTTTTTTTTTTTTTTTTTTGGTACCAGAGATTGAACTTAGGAGCACTCAACCCCTGAGCCACATCCCCAGCCCTATTTTGTGTTTTATGTAGAGACAGGGTCTCACTGAGTTGCTTAGCGCCTCACCACTGCTGAAGCTGGCTTTGAACTTGCGATCCTCCTGTCTCAGCCTCCCAAGCTGCTGGGATTACAGGTATGTGCCACCGTGCCTGGCTCCTCACTGCTGCTATTTTAAATGAGATCAGAGAGGTTAAGTAACTTGCCTATTACAGGGCAACTGGGCCAAGTAGCCTGGTAAAGACTGTTGACTCTGCAAACCTGGCACCCATTTCCCTCAGTTCTAGCTCCCAGACTATATAATCAAGTCCATCTATCCTAGATTCCACTGCGCCTACCAGAATCAGTATCACTGAACGCCAGGTTATATATATATATACACAATCTGTAAAATTCTTCTTGGTCTCAATGATTAATTTAAAAGGCCAATAAACAGTAGGTGCTCAATAAATGTTTGTTTAACTGAATGAAATTTCCTTTCCATAGAACCACTAGTCCATCTATCTATGGCTACATATCCCAGACTTAATAATTAACAGCGAGAGACATGCTCAGTGTGCTTCCTGACACACGGGAAGCCCTAGATTCCAATCTCAGCACTACAAATGAACAAAAACAAAAACAATAAAACAGGAGATTTGGAAAAACAGCAACCCATTTTTACCTCTCATGGGGTTGTAAAATGAATCCCATTAACTCCCTCTCCAGAGGACTAGCCCACACTGTCATCAAGCAGTCCTCAGAACACAGACCTGCACTGCTGGACCAGCCCCCAGAGCAGTGACATGGTTGGAAATAGTAAATCACGCAGGAGGAGAAACTCGTTTGCCTTTGAAATACAATTGAAGGACAGAGAGAGAAAAAAATGTTACCAGGTCTTCAGCTTTGGGAGTCTTTCCAGAACTTTAAGTGAAAAGTGAATCAAACAGCATGGAAATCAATACTAGAAAAAGTTGGCTCCTTATTCTGGTTAAAGACCCACTTTGCTATATACACAATTAATTAAAGTGAGGACATGGCTAGGAATAAAGGAGGAAGACAATTAAAAGTTCTAGCATAAAAACTGAAAAGAAGTATAAGTCTGGTTTTAAATAAAGGTTTTACTCAGCTCAGCCAGAAGCCTCTTGGGTCGCTACCCACTTGTTCTAAGGGGCAGGGATGTTATGCTGGGAGGGCACTGACACAAGACTCTCCTGCCCGCACGCGAGCGCTCCCCGCCATTAGCTCTGGCTCTGGTTTCACACAGTTTAAGTAGCAGGGCCACTCCTCATGTTCCTGCAGTCACTGCTCAGGGAATGGCTTTGCCAACTTTCATCATTTACCTCAGGAAATAAAACCATCAGGACACTGCTTTACAGTACCCTCCTGAACTCAATCCAGGCCACACGTGTCCATCTCAACCGGAAAACCACACACTCATGAGCTTCAACCAGCCTCAAGATCATACATCCAAGGCCGGGCACAGTGGTGCACGCCTGTAATCCCAGCACTTAGGGAGGCTGAGACAGGAGAATCGCGAGTTCAAAGCCAGCCTCAGCAATGGCGAGGTGCTAAGCAACTCAGCGAGACCCTGTCTCTACATAAAACACAAAATAGGGCTGGGGATGTGGCTCAGTGGTCGAGTACCCCTGAGTTCAATCCCCAGTACCCAAAACAAAAAAGATTATACATCCAGTGGTAAATTATTTTTAATGTTCAGTTGTGAAGTTATGATATCATGATTAATCTAATAACAAAACAAACAATTCAAAGCCCCTTGGGAACTAAAAGTAAAGAAGCAAAAAAGCCACCACAGCAAAAAAAAAAAAAAAAAGACTTTTGAAGTTGTACTAAAACTTAAAATAGTGCTGTTGCAAGTGAACAGTTCCTAAAAGTGCTCATCACTGAAGCCTTATAGTGATTCCACTAATTTGGTGGTATCTGCACACTTCTGTGCTGTGAAGACCCTCCATAACGACAGGGGTCGGGTCTTAAGTCTGTCTTCCTAGCAACCAGCTCAGCGCCTGGCTCTGCTGAGTCAAGAGGCCAAAAGAGGACACTGGAGGAAGCCGGCAGGCTGGGCCTCTAGCTCACTCAACACCAGGGCGCCTGCCATCCTGCGCTAGGAGTAGGTCACTAACCTCTCCAGCAGTACGTCTCAGAATGTGGTCCACAGACACCAAGACAGCAACCGCTGGAGAACTTGTTAAAGACACAGGTTCCCAAGCACTACATGTGCTAAGATTCCGACCCTGGAACAACTCTGGAGGCACGCATCCTAAGGTGCTCACCAGGTGACCTGCATCCACGTGGCACCTTTGTTCTGGAGACTGACTGCTCTGGACCAGACACCACCCCATAGTTCAGGAGGCTACTTCCAAGTGGACGGTGGCACCTCTCTAAAGCATGCCTTACAGATCAAGCCTGCAGCGACAGCAGGCCATCTTGGGTCAGAGCAGATGGCCAGGGCACCAGGGTACCAAAGGCATTTGGTAGCAAAGAGGTCAGAGGTCTATTAAATCTAAAAACACTGAGTCACTATATAAACAAACGATAGCAGCTTCTATCTACTGAGTTCCTGCTGTATGCCTGGAATTTTACTGAGTTTTTTTTATAGAAAATCCTATGTTAATTCGCAGTGACCCTACGATGTACTGATAATATCCCCTATTTTACAAATTAAGAAACTAAGACTTATAAAGACAAAGTTGCTCCAGGTCATGATGCTAGTAAACAGCAGAGCTGGATACATAAATCACAGGTACACACACTAGAATGCTACTCAGCACACCAATTGGCAACAATAAGGAATGAACACACAACAACGTGGATGAACTTCAATATAATTATGTTGAATAAAAGAAGCTACAGTGGGAGTGGTAGCATATGCCTGCAATCCCAATGACTCAGGAGGCTAAGGCAGGAGGATCACAACTTTGAGGCCAGCCTCAGCAAGTTAGTGAAGTCCTCAGCAACTTAGCAAGGTCTTGTCTCAAAGTGGCGGGAAGAGCAGTGCTGGGGATGCAGTTCAGTGGTAAAGCACCCTGATTTCAACCCCCAGTGCCAAAACAAGAAGCCAGACCAAAAAAAAAAAGCACTATATGACTCCATTTAAATAATACTCTAGAAAATATAGACTAATCTAAATGGAGAGATAGCAAATCAGTGGTTACCCAGGGGATGGGTGAGTGGAAGGTGGTAAGCAGGACTGATGACAAAAGACCAGGAAGAAACCCTTGGGGGTGATGCCAATGTCCACTATCTTGATTGTGGTGATGGCTTCAGGGCATGCACAGGTATCAAGGCCTATCAAACTGTACACTTTAAATATGTAGAGTTTTCCTGTGGAGATGTGGGTTCATATCCCACTTCTGACACCAAAGACCAAATGAAAATATGTAAAGTTTACTGTTGATTATACCTCTTTATAAAGCTGTCTCAAACAAAAGAGAAGGGGAAGACCTAAGTATCAAGTGGCATCTCCCTATTCTATGATTAATTAATTAATTGATTTTTGTGGTGGTGGGGATCCAACCCAGGGCCTCGTGCTTGCTAGGCAAGAGCTCCACCACGGAGCCACATTTGCGACCCTTCATTTAATTTAATTTTATGTTCCTAAAGCATCTCTTCCCTTTTGCTTTCTGAAGTTGAAGGATTTATTAAGGACCTGTTCAAAAACAGCTACCAAGTGATTTGTAGAGTTTCCTCTAACCTCTAAACCAAGAAAGAAATAATATAAGCCTATAATGATCACCAACAGTGAATCAGTGCTCTCCCAAGGTACTATTTTTTTTTTAAGATTTTTAGTTATAGATGGTTACAATATCTTTATTTTGTTTACTTATTTTTATGTGGTGCTGAGGATCAAACCCAGTGCCTCACATGTGCCAGGCAAGTACTCCGCCACTGAGCCAAAACCCCAGCCCCCCAAGGTACTATTAATGCTACTGCCACCAAAAGATTACAATAGTAACTTGAAGAAAACAAAATGAATGAATCCAAGTATAACAGTCATTTCTCGAGCACCTCTTGGGTGCCAAACACTTTTTTTTTTTTAATACTTTTTTAGTTGTAGATGGACACAATGTCTTTATTTTATTGCTTTGTATGTGGTGCTGAGGATCGAACCCAGGGCCTCACGCATGCGAGGCAAGCACTCTACCGCTGAGCTACAATCCCAGCCCCGGGTGCCAAACACTTTTAGAAACTAGCGTTAAAAAGTAAAGAAAAATGCACAAGACGCAGTCCAAGCAAGGACAAAGGTGGTTACTTAACTTCAGTGTTGCTGATGTAGGCAATGATGTCGTTCCTCTGTAGCCAAAGCAAGTCCACTTAAGGAAGCCAGAAGAGAGAGAATGAAGGTCTGTCTAGAAGCTCTCAAGTAACCAACTAACAATGACAATGACAGATGGAACAGTTCAGAGAACACACAAGTGCAAAGATAAGACCATCATGCGCTGCAGCATAGCCAGCACACAGAGAACCCAGGATTCATGACTTGGATCCCCAAAGAGAGTCACCAGGGTTGGTCCAGCCTTGTAAAGAGCTTATCTCCCAAGAGCTATAATAATTTATAACTATAGTCAGCTGTCAATTGATATGGTTAAAATCAATACTAGACCTTGATTCCCCGCCCCCAAAGTAACCTGCCACAAATCAGGAGAACATTTAAATACTTAATGGAAGACATTTATTGATTGGATTAACAGTGCCTGACAGATACTGAATTGCCTACAGCCACATGGGAGGACCTCCCCACACTACCTCATCAATCAGATGGGTAAGCCTGCTGGGAGGGCCACCATCCCACTCTGTGAAGCCTCTCAGCAGGGACATGCAGGGCTGGCAGAGAAGGGCAGCAAGAAGTGCTCTAAGTGCCTGTCGGGTCAGGTGTGTGGGAGCATACAGGTGGGGATGTGTCTTGACTGACTTACTACAGAGAATAAAAGACCAGCTAAGAAACAGCAAGAGAGCCATCTGGCGATTTCCTGTAGGGCAAATCCTAAACATTTTTACATATATGCATCATTGCACATACAATACATATAATATCATTTGCTTAATACATGTACATACACGTATCAGAACTCAGTGTGTAAGAGGATAAGTTCAAAGTCAGAATGCAAGCTAGGGGTAGATGGCTTGCCTAGCATGGGGAAGACCCCGGGCTCTGGCTTGGAGTCTGACGAGCTCTGCGCCTTGTCCAGTCCCACCTCCACTTTGAGACAGTTTTCTCATCCATAAACAGGACTGAAAAAAATAATAGTACCCACTTGCATGACTTTTGTGAGGATTAAACATGTACCAAGCCTGGCCTGGTGAGTGTCAAGTAAACGCTCACCACTGGCTTTCCATCTGAAGCTGGTCCTGTGTTCCTGAACATTGGACATGACCTTCTGTGTGGTGGATATTCAATCCTTTCTGTATTTGTTTGAAAATCTGTTGTTTTGTTTTTAGTGCTTCAGTCTCTGATTTAGGGTCATCCAAGACCAATTCCTGCCTCACTTTACCCTCAGGATACAGCATTATCAGGAAGGAATGGTGTGATTCATGAAGCATCCTAGATCGAAACCAGTAATAAGCTGAGATCCCCCTGGTGATCAAAGGTAACTTCATTTTCAAATCTTGCTCCATACTTTTGCAAAACTGCCCTTTATAAAATAAATGTCAAAAAACTGAAGTTTGAGAAATTTGAATCCCTGCATATTTTGCCTTTCCACATTTCTGCCCCATAAGGGAAGGCACCATGGCGTCCTGAGGCGTCCTCAGCAAGCACACGAAGCTCAGAGGCACCTACCTCCTTCTGTGGGCCTTCAATTTCTGAACATTCTTCTAGTCTTTTTAAAATGTCCTGGGAAACCAAGAGTGCATCTGAGAAGATGTTTTCATTTTCTAGAAGAAAACTCAGCTGCCAGTGTTTCCTCTCAGGCTCTGGATATAGACCAAAATAACATAACACAGTGATTTGTTGTTTGGAATGACTAAAAGGAAGTTTCAGTTGTCTAAGAACCTTCAGGTAGCAGAGGACATCTAGCACCTCAGTGCTGAGCCAGAGACACCGGTATCTCTCGGCCTCCTTCCTGCACACTGTCCTCAGCCTGGTTAAATGAACACATGATTATAAGAAGCAGAACACTGTTATTTTGATACTGCTCAATTCCAGATTTTCAACAATGAAAAACACAGGCACTTTTAAAAGAATGCCCAGTGAGTTACCACCCTGGGTTTTGGTTTCCTACCTAATGGTGGGCTTTGGTAAATGTTATCAATGAAATGATAAAATTAATAAAAATCATCAAATCTAGTAAATGACAATAGAAGTATAGACTCTCATTAAGTAAAAATTTAAATGAAGTTGTGAACAAAATTAGCTGAGTATTACCTGGTGCTGTGTCTGCTCCCTTTGCCTCACTGAAGACTTGTCCGTCAGGGGAGGGGGAACAAATTGCAGCTGGGAGAGGCGTCACTACTGGGGCTTCCAGGTCCCCCTGAACCTCCTGGGCAGCAGGAGGATCCATGCTCATCTCCTGTGTAATCATACAGATGGCTTCCTGGGTCTCAGCTTTTACAGGCCCCACTGGCGTGGCAGGAACCTCCAGGGAAGAATGCGGGTGCTCTCCAGCACCCTCAGAAGAAAGGACCTCTACATGAGGCTTCTCTGACTCCTTCCCACATGCCTCTGAGGATGTCGCAGAGACATCCTTTACCACCTGACCCTGGACAGAGCAGTTGACAAGGCTGGTCAGAAGATTCTTACAGCTGACAGCCACATCAAACATCTGCAGGCTATCAGCTAAAGAGATGATTTTGGAGAAGTTGTGCCTGCCCACAGGAAGTCTGCCAGTGTACATCATTTCTAGCAAGAGGGCAAACTCCTCGGGGCTCACCACAGAGGCATCGATGGATATGGTGTCTGTGTTGTCCAGCAGGGTTTTGAACAGGAGGCTGGCCGCTGCCAGGACCAGCTTGTGAGCCCTGAAGTAGATGGTGCCGATGGAAATGGTGCAGTCACAGAACTGCTGCTCCTTGCACAGCGTGTAGAGCTGCTGCAGCAGCTGGTGGCTGTAGTTGGGGAGCTCCATCACCCCAGGATCTTCTCCTCTCTCCTTCTAGTCCACTCGTGAGGACAGCCTGGAGAGAACCACACAACACCATGTTAAACACATCACAAACACCCAGGAAGAGGCTTGTACGACATGCTAAACAAGGAGGCAATTCACTGGCATTCAACAAGTGCTGCTCAGTGGGGAGGGCAGTGTGCCAGGTGTGCTAAACTAACAGTGACTGCAGTGATGATCATGTGCTCCACTATAGGAAAGGGGCTGTGCTCGGGCTTTATCTGGACGATCTCACAATGACTTGGAAAAGAAATCGTTTTCTCCCATCTCACAGAAGGGACTGACCCTTAGAGGGCCTGAGACCAGCAGCCCAAGGAAACAGCTATGGAAGGGCCTGCCAGGTCTCAGACTTCAAGCTGTAACCACACTACTAGATGCCATTCTTGTCCCCCAAAAGCGGTGGCCAACTGGAAGAGACAAATACATGAACAGAGGCATCAAATGCAGTGTCCTCTGTGTGTTCCAGCTCTCTGCAGTGCTGCCTGCCACTGGCACTAACCAGGTTTCCCACCTGGTCCCTGGCCCTGCTGCGTCACTAGCCAGGCCCTCCCGTCCTTTGCCGGTGCCTCTTTATCACTCCTGCCACTCAGGCCTCTCCTCCCAACCTCAGGCGCACCTCCGACCACCCACCCAGCAGCTCCAACAGGAAGCCTGGCAGGTTTCTGAGACTCTCCTGCCGTCTCCCCCACCTCAGGCGACTCCGTCCTCCTTACAGTTCCGACTGAAGCCCTCGGAGTCATCCTGGACTCATTTTTCTCGTACTCTAGATCCAGTGCTTTTATCGCCACTGTTGGCTCTACCTTCAAATCCACACCCAGGCCAGGCACTACTCATCACCCCCGCTGACTCCCTCAGGGCAGTCCAAGCCACCACCACCATTTGGATTAGCGCGGTCATCCCCTTGCTGGTCTCCATGCCTCTGCCCTCGCCTAGCACGACCCCTACCTCACCCTATCTCCTCCCCAACCGTCAGAGTGATCTATTCAGCACACAGTCAGAACTTGCCACTCCTTTGTACAAAAGCCGCAGTGGCTTCTAGTCTTTCAAGCTGTGGCTGCCACTGGCACTCCAGCCCAGTCTTCCTTCTCTCCCCCACTCTGCCCCACACGGCTCTAAGCACGACGCCTTCCTTGCTGACCCTGGAGCACATAAGCACACATGGCCACAGATTTCCTCAGATTCGTGCCTGGCTGACTCACTCACTCCCACCAGGTCTCTGTTCAAAGAGATCTGCTCATAGAGGTTGGGCATCCTAATCCAAAAATCCAAAATCTGAAATTTCTGGCATGCCAATAGGATTCCACAACTAACCTCATGGGACTGGCTGCAGTCAACACTCAGGTGCACTAAAAATACTGTGTGAAATTACCTTCATACTATATGTATAATGTTTATATGGAACATAGAGAAATTTCATGTTCAACTTGGGTCCTGTCCTCAAGATTATTTCATTATGTATATGAAAATTTTTATTTTCTAAAAATCTAAAACCAAATTTCTAGTCTCAAGCATTTCTGGTAAGGAATACTCAACTTGTACTTTCATAAGGCCTCCTTCTAGCCTCAGACCTGACGACCTCCTTCCTCTACTTTGTTTTTATCATGGCACCTGTCACCTGCTGACTACTACAGCTCTCTTTACCAGAACGTAAGCTCCATTAGGGTACATCCCTTCCATCTGCCGTATCCCAATGCTCTGAATTCTATTTAACACAAACACTGTTGGTTCACTGGTAGAATGAACCAAGAGCTGCAGGGAACTATAATAATAGCGACTTGCCCCCCCACTTAGGGGGCAGAGGGGAGTCCAGAAGTCAGAGTAGAGCTTTGAGGAAGAGGTGCAGTTGACCTGCCTCGTACACAATGCGCAGAAAGTGATGGGGTGAAGGGGTGGAAGGAAAGGCACTCCGGGCGGAGAAGCTGCATGGGGCGCTCAGACAAGACGGCACCCTATAGTGGTGGGAGGGTTAGAAGATGAGATTACAAAGAGCTCAGTGATACTAAAATAGGAAGCAGGGGACAGAGAGAGGCAAGAGATAGGTCCGGAGAAGCAGCCCGGGGTTCTGGGCACAGAGGAACATGAAGGCCATGCTTAAGAGCCTGGGTTTTCTCCTAAAGGCAATGAGAAGCCACTGGAAGGATTCATGCAGGAAAGTCACATGGTCAGAGATGCATTTTAAATACATATCACCTACGTGGTATTTCTATAGAATCTAAGAGGAATAATGCAAAGGCAGGCTCTAGTATTACAGGACATCAGAGGAAAATCCACTACGGCTTTGACCAACAGACGTGGTAACAGGAGAGACAGGAGAGAATCCCAAATTATTTAGAAAGTACAAATGTTGATTTAGGAACTGAATGGATGTGAAGACAGGAGAGAGACAACTTCCCAGGTTCCTGGTTTGGTAAGGGTAGATGATGAGATGATCCAGATGATACAAGCTAAGAATTTAGGGGAGAAGACATCTATCTGGAAGAGTTTTGGGTTTGAGGATCCCGTGGCAATGACGAAATTGTATAATCTCACTTGTATAAAAAAGAAAAAATACAGTAAGAGCAGAAAGATACGTTAGAAAAAACAAAACACAACAGTAGCTGCCTCTGTTAGAGCTGATTCCCTTTCCACCCCACTACAATTCCTGTATTTTCTGACATCTGAAACTGACAAAAGTAGAAATAAAAATACATCCAAATTCTGACTTCTATTCTGCATGTGAAGAACTTAGAAGTCACCACTCTGTCCAAACAGCAACTGAATAGCTGAAAAATTAACAATCCTTCTCAGATTCCTCAGAAAAGAGAGAGCACTGTCTATCTCTCTCTCTAAATTTGGTGACAGGAAAAAACAAAATCACAACTTAACAAACTGAAACCCAGACCAAATGTCTCTCTGGGAACCAGTGCCAGATTTGGAAACCTGAACCATAAATGAAGAATTACAGGAAGCTGAGTACCCCAACTAGAGTTTAAAAACCCCAAGGGTGCCCAGCCACAGGACGTCTCTTCTGCTTTCACGAGGTGTTCTGGTTTGGATGTGAGGTGTCCCCCAAAAGCTCAGGTGTGAGACATTGCAAGAAAGTTCAGAGGAGAAATGATTGGGTTGTAATAGTCTTAACCCAATCAGTGAATTGATCCCAAAAGGGATTAAGTGAGTGGTAACTGAAGTGGGAGGGTGTGGCTGGGGGAGGTGGGAGCTGGGGCGTGGCTCTGGGGTATATACTTGTATCTGGCCAGTGGGGTCCTCTTTGCTTCCTGATCACGGTGATGTAAGCTGTTTCCCTCTGCCACACTCATAATGTTCTGCCTCACCTCGAGCCCTGAGGAATGGATCCAGCCTTCTATGGACTAAGACCTCTGAAACCATAAGCCCTCAAACTCTTCCTCCTTACAGTTGTTCTGGTGAGATCCTTTAGTCACAGCAGCGAAAAAAGGAGACTAAAACATGAAGTTTAACTCCTGGAATACTACTAGGTCCTCATAGTGAATGTCTGAGAAAAATTTCCTCATGCTTCCATCATTCCAGCAAGAGGAAGAGAAAAGGATTCATTTGGGAATATGCCAGAGCACTGTTCTTTACAAGGCCTGCCCTCAAGAGAAACTACTTACTAGAGTTTAACCCACTGGGGGAAAAGGAAATACCCAACTCCAGTTCCCTCTACCCATCCTGTACCACCAAAGGGGCAGGAAACCTGGGAAGTGCAAGAAAGCACAGCGCAGGGCACAGCCCCCAAGAGCCTGAGACTAAATCAGAGTTATGGAATGCTTCCCCTCCCCGACACCTTACCACCACACACCTCCAAAGGCCTATGTACAGCAGTTCCTTTTATGCAATACAACATACCTATCATTCAAAAAATAAATATAAGGCAAGGCTAGGCACAGCAGCACACACCTGTAATCCCAGAGACTCGGGAGGCTGAGGCAGGAGGGTCATAAATTCAAGGTAAACTCAGCAACTTAGTGAGACCCTGTCTTTAAAAAATTAAAAAGAGCTAGGGATGTAAGTCAGATGTAGAGTGCCCCTGGTTTAAATCTCTAGTACTGGGGTGGGGGTGGGGGCTAAACTAAAATCAATAATGTAAGCTTCCACCTTAAGAAACAATACCAAAACAACAACCACACACACACACACACACAATCACTAAAGCCAAAATAAGAAGAAGAAAAAAATTATAAAAATCAGAAGAAAATGAAATTGAAAACAAGAAATCAAAGAAGAAGAAAAAAATCAGTGAAACTAAAAGCTGATCTCTGGAAAGATGAATAAAATTAATAATTAATTAATGTATCCAAACTAAGAAAAGGAGAGAGCATACAATTACTGATATGAGAAATCAAGAGAGAGATCACTACAGAGCCCATAGTCATTAAAAGGATAATAAAGGAATATTATGAACAGCTCTATATACCCACAAATATGATATCCTAGAAGAAATGTTCCAATTCCTTGGACAGCATAAGTTGCCAAAACTCTCACAAGAAGAAACAGACAATCTGTATAAGTCTGTATCTAGTAAAGAAATTGAATAAAAAATAACCTTCCTGAATGGAAGTAGCAGATACAGAGGAGTTCACTGGTGAATTCTACCACATATTTAAAGGAAGAAATTATTCCAGTTCTCTCGAATCTTGTCTAGAAAGTATGAACATGGAATACTTCCCCTTTTTTTTCCTCCCTACAGTGCAGTGCTGCGATGGAACCCGGGGCCACCGGGGGCCTAATGCACGCCAGGTAAGTGCTCTACCGCTGAGCGCCCCCATCCCCTAACTCATTCTTTTTTTTTTTTTTTGGTACTGGAGATTGAACTCGAGCACTTGACCACTTGACCATTTCTGTATTACACAAATGTATATTTTTAAATAGACAAAGAGGAAAAAAAATCCCAGAAAAGTTAGCAACTGTAGGAGCTATCTTCAGTAAAAAAGATGAGGAGTATCTACAATTTTTAATTGACTTATTTTGATAACTGAGAAAAACATCAGAACATGAATTCAATTTGCAAATAACAGAGTATAAGCTACTAAACAAGCATGGATATAAACAAATTATATCAAAATAATGTGATTTTTTTCCCCATAAGACAAAATATAGGCTTTATGGATTATAACAAATCAAAAGACTCACCTGGACACAGGGTAAATCTTTTTAAACATTCTTATTACTAAGAAATAAGTGAATAGAATTATATTTTCAGGACAAACTAAAACTTAAAAGGTTGCTCATGCTCATTTTTCTGGGCAGAGTATCCATATCTATCATCAGATTAATAAATAAGAAAATCCACCAAGATGAAGAAGGAGATATTTGAGTATTAACTACAAGGTTTGCTGGTAGGAGCTATTTAATATTCTTAGTAACAACTAAATTAGAAGATAAAATAATAGAATAGCAGAATAAGCAACTGAGCAAGGTTAAAAAATATCAATCCAAATTATGCACCTTACTAGCACACAGATACTAACAAGACGGTGTTGATCAATAAAGAAGAATGGAGATATTCAAGGAAAAAATCATTCAGGCATGGTCAAGGGCTACACAATGCATGTCAGCTGGCAATACTGAGAGCTGGAAATTTACTGAGGATGACAGAAACACTAATTAAAGAACAGACTTTTGGCAAGATGGCACACTGAGCTGATGTAAATGGGTCTTTCCTCACACAGAAACACTGGATAAAACATAACAAAAATGCTTTTAAAATACATAGTCAAGTTTAAAAAATAAAAAAAAAAGGAAATCCCCAGGCACCTGAAATCAAAGAGACATCAAAATCAGAGCTCGAACAGTAAGTGGGAGTGAGACCATGGTGGCTCATAGGGGTTTCAAAGTCCTGCGCGGGCCCCGGCTTGGAGGAGGGCACATCAGCGCTCACACGGGGACCGGGAAAAAGGGCTTCAAGCAGGCAGAAGGCGGGGGAGCTGGAACTGAGACCCTGCACAGAGCCCAGAGCCGCAGAGGCCTACTCCTCCTTGACATGCAGGCTAAGAAGATCTCTTCTCGCTGGCCCAGAGAAAAAGTGACAGAAAGGGCTGATTACCTCGGCTGCGGGTAGGACAGACGGCAGAGCAGTGGCAGAAATGGGAGATGGTATCTGTACAGTGTAAGGGCATAAAGGAACTAATATCTAGAATAGATAAGAATTTCTATAAATCTTAGAAAAAACTGAAATCAAAGGAAAAAAGCAAACTAGACACAGTGGCTAACAAGTAGTAATGGTATTATTTTAACAGTGATAGCAGCTGGCACCTAGTTGGTCCCTGTGATACTCACACACTTCACATGAGTGTATGTAACTCATATGTTACACAGCTCATTGTATCCTCTTAAAAACGGATGAGGCAGATAGTTATTATCTCCTTTTACCAAGGGGAAGACTAAAGCCCAGAGAGGTTGAATAATTTCTCCAAATCAAACAGTAACATGTGACAGAACCTAGATTTGAATCTAACGTATCACTAGTGAGTATCTAAATTGATACAGCTGTTTTGAAAAAGCAATCTGGTGATATTTATTGACACAGGTTGTACATATACGCTTTGTAACTCAGGAAGCATCCTCCTGTATATGTATCTTTAAAAAATTCTCACGTTGGTCCACAAGGAAATATGGGGCACTGGCTGTGGTCGTGGGGAGATGAGAGGTAATTCAGAAGTCCATCAGTGAAAGAACATATAAGTAGCCAGGCATAATGGCACATACCTGTAATCTCAGCAACTCTAGAGGCTGAAGGGTAACTAGTGATTTGTAGACTATTAAAATATACTGTAGAAGACAACTATATTCTTTTTTTATAATTTTTTTTTTTAGTTGTAGATGGACATAATATCTTTATTTTGGTTTTAAGTGGTGTTGAGGATAGAACCCAGTGCTTCACGCAGGCGATGCAAGCGCTGTACCACTGAGCCACAATCCCAGCCCAAGGCCAACTATATTCTAATGACCCCACAACTGAAATGTAAAAGCCTCTAACATAGTTGACTGTGTTTCTGTCTCTCTTTGCAAAGAAGTTAAATGGAGGAGAGGTAGTGCCCTGATGGGTGCAGCTGGAATGTGCTTCTCAGAGTAGGACACCATGGGAGAACGCTCGGCGGTGGACCCTCTAAGTCCTATAGACTGACACACAGAGGCGACCTAAGTTATGTTACTAAGCACTTACTTGAGAAAACTGTCATCTGAGGTCCCACGGGAAGAACGTTTAAGCAACAAAAGAGCACAGGAAGATGGCTGCTCCTCAAAGGAACAATATTAAAGCCTCAAGAAAGGACTAGACTGATAGAGAATAAAGAGACTTAGAAGAACCTTAATTGGCTGAACCAAGAGCTGTATAATGACCCAAAACACAAATGGGAATTCAACACAAAGTAGAAAACTAGGCCAGCTTTCTGAAAGGAGCACAGGAATATTTATTTATTTAAATTTTTATTCTGTCTACTTCCAAAAAGGATTTGAAAGTTTGGAGGTTCTCTAAGTTACAAAGAAACCACACAGGAGGAAAGACCAGGGAAGCGCGTGGGAACTGATTCACAGTCTGTGGGGCACATACAATCCCTGGAACCCAAGAGGGAAGAAAATAACACTAAAGACCCACAGTCCCCACACACATTGCTTAAAGACAAGCAGATGTCCTGAGATCCCCAGCTGCTGGCAAATTCCCTAGCAAGGCGCCAAGCACAGGCCTCTGCTGCCACTGTTAGAGGGCAGGGGACTCTTCTGTGCCTCAGGGAACTGGATCTGCTAATTCCCAATTTGCAGGGCTCGCTTTCTCCTAAGACTCCAGCCAGTAATACCCTCGTGTCAGCCAGGAACTACTTCTGGATCAGCGGCCCACCATTTACTGAGCACACAGCTAGGTGAAACGAGGAGTCTGCAGAGAGCGGAGCACACACTGATATGAGTGAAAACAGAACTTTTAAAAGGACTCGATCCAGAAGAGACAAGAAGGAGAAAAGGAGGAGAAAACCGACGGAGCCCAGTGAGTGGCAAGGAACTGGAAAGGGTGGGACCGGAACTACGGATTAGGCATGATCTGCACAGGCAAGGGCGAAAGGTACACCAGACGGGGCAGGAGACACCCACCCAGCTCCACAAGAAGCACACTTGGCATGCAGGCTAGAAATGATGTCTGTACACAGGCCCTGCACCTGGGCATTGGAAAGACACCCAAGAAGTGGCTGCCAATGCTATTTGTGGACTCTGGCCAGCTAGAGGAGGTCTCCAGGAGCGCCTACGGAGGAGCAGTGTGGAGCACAAGGCAGGACACGGAGCTGAGGAACTTACACCTGCTTTCTGAGGGAGGAGCTTCTGAAATAGGAACGGCACAATTATTGCAGAGCCTTCCCAGTGACAGGTGGCATGGACAAATCCAGGCAAGGGACTAGCATAGGGAGGAAGGACAGGCATCCTGTGCACACTCTACCAAAAACCAGCTGGAGGTTCACAGAGCAAAAGCCGGACCCACCTCTACCTGGATTTCTATATTTCTATATCCGAGAGAGAAAAGCCATTCTAATTCTTGATCAAGGATCCTCCATTCAGTTCCCCTAACAATTCTGCCCTCTCCTTTGGGCACCCTGATCCCTCGTGGTCTGTGCCATCTCTTTTCATCTGGCTTGATGAGACCTTACCTGCTTTAAGTACTTCTTTACTGTTGCTCTGATAACCCCTCCCTCTTGAGTAAACTGTGCCTTCTATCTGGATGCCCGGGCTCTGCTCTAGCCAGAGACAGGGGGCCTTGGAGGGCCCTTTCTGTAGCTTTCACTGAGCACGCGTTCATTACTTTATCTCTCATGCACTCCTGTTACATGACCGAGTGACCTTAGTCCAATCTCCTTTCTTTCCGAGGGAGGAAACTGAGGTCCTGAGAGGCTGAGAGCTCTCTGATCCAAGTCTGCTTGCACCCTGTGGCTATTTAGTATCTCACAAACAACCAGAGTCAGGTGAAATAACAGGCACTCTCAACATAATTAGAGCAAAGATCACACATTCAGAGACCAGAAGTGGGGGATTTGCTACACACAAAAAGATGATTTCAAATGTAAGGTATCTAAGGAATCAGCTAAGTTAAAAGAGAATCCCTAGCAATTATTTCTGAGAATGCAAGAAGGATTGGTGAGGTTAGAAAAGGGTGACTGTAGCTTTTAGCAGGCCCAGATTGCTCAAGTTCAAAAGCAGCTGTCATTTGGTATCATTTCTTAACACTGAGTGCCTGATGGCAGCGATGTACAGTGTGAAGAATGCTGATTTCTGTAGCTGACACTCGTAGGTTCGCGGTTCTCTTCCTGCATATAATCTTCACTCACGGTGTCTAATGTTATCATCACTGTAATAACCATTCTATCCCCAAAGCCAGTCTGCTTCAGCTCCAATCCCTGAAATTCAGAGCAATAACTGAATGGTTTTTATGGTTCCCTAAGGTACATTCTGGTCACTGGGAAATCTAGGCAGCCAGGACAGCTCTGAAGAACTCTAGCATGGATGGCTCTAACGGGGTGGAGTCAGGCACAGTATGCACCTTTGGGGCTTTGGGAGCTGTCTAGTGGCCTCTGTCCTACATGCCAAGTAGGGATGATGCTGAGATAATAATACCTTGCTTATGTACTGGGATTTACACCTCATAATTCCATTTATCCTCACTTTACAGATGGGGACTAAGGCTTAGAAGTGTTAAATGCCTTGTTAAGGGCCACTGAGCCAGTAAAGGGCAGAATCTGTACTTAAGCCCAGGTTTCAATTCCCCTCTAACATGAGGAAGCCTTACTGGATGCCAAGACTTAGCTACCTACCACTTCTGCAGATAATGCTCCCTTTCTAAGAGCTCAGCAGCTTTGAGAAGCATGGCTACCAACACTTGGTTACTCAGCAGGAACACTGAAGAGTCTCGCCCTGAGGAGAACTGATCAGTGAGACAATCACTGACTCAGGACAGCATATTTTTCTTACTTATCTATTCATACCTCATGTGGAGTCAGTACTTATAATATCCTGCTCTTTTCATACTCAACCAAATTATACTAGGATATTTATAAAAGAACCACTAACAGCTACTGATAATTAAGTACCTTCCTGTTTCTATGCACTTTGTACCTGCTTTAATACTAAGAACCCAGGAAAATTGTTAAACCCAATTTATAAATAAGGTCCCAATAGTGGAAAGTTAAGGAACAAGCCCTAAAAACACGGCAAATCAGGAGAGGAACTGAAAAGACCCCTGCCTTTTTATCCACCAAAACAGCTCCTCAAACTTTAAAGAGCCTAAGAATCACTCAGATCCTGTCAAAGAAAAGATTCTGATCCAGAAGTTTTAGGGCCTGAGATTCTGAGCTTCAGTAAGTTCCAGGTGACACAGATGCCAAGGAATTGTCCCTGAGTAGCCAAAAACTATGACATGGCCTATTCTCAAAGCACAATTTTGTACATCTAATTATTACCAAACATTTTAAACAATACTTTAAAAAAACAAAAAAAAGTCACAAGTTACACTCACATCTCTCCCTTTTGCACCTGCCCTTGGCTCCAGCCAGAAAAAGTCTGGAGTAGCTCTGGAAATAAATCTACAAAATATGGAGGATTCTATAACCAGGCTTTAGGCAAATACCTCTGTAGCCTCCTGGTATCAACCCAAATGCCTCTGAAGCATTCCAGCAACCTGGTCGACCAGGCCAGCCAGCTTCCCTGGCTGCTGCCAAAGTAACTAGACCCGGAGGCACCTATTCCAGGTAAAGCTCCTCCTGACCTACAGTGGCATGTTCACCAGACCTGATTAAACCTTTGAAGGGCCTAGCATGGTACAGCAATCAATAAATGTGTGTGGAACTGAATACAGTATGAAGAGCTTGGCTCATGACCTATATATGACCTACTGTGACATTTCCCTTCTAGCCACCATGCCATCTGTCTTCCCCCACAGATTCAGGCAACTCATCTTCCGCAGCCTCCTCCCCAGACCCGCTGAAGGCCGTATCACACAGCATCCCAGGCCGTATTCTCGTTTGTGACACCACACCAAACAATGAAAGTTCAATGTTACGCACTGCCTTCGCATATGGCAGAATCAAGAGAGCCTCAAACGACCTCACACAAGTGCCCTTCCCCACTCCGCCCCCAGCTCCAAGGCCAAACCACCTTCCTATCAAAAGGCCCAGGTGCAACTCCTGCTTATCCCCCAGAAGTGGGCTTTAGATCCCTGCCAGCCCCCAATTAGTCAAACAAGCCAATCATATCCTCTGGCAGGAACCAGGGGCACCTCAACCCAGACTCTACAAAGGCGCTTCTCACAGCCTCTGCCTGTAGGCTCTGCTCCTAAGTGCAACCCATGTGGCCTCGCCTGCCTGAACTTGGTCCCCTGCTCCCCCAGGGTGAGGACAGGTGACTAACAAACTGCTATTGACTGCATCCCTCTGCTGTCAGGTGCTGTGTGTCTGCCCCCACTCCCCCCCCACCATGCGAACCCCTCCCTCATCAAAGGATGTATAAGAGCCAATTAAAACATCCTTTCTGTCCAGGCCACCATCCTTTTCCCCATATCCCAAGTCTCTCGAATGCTCTGGTAAGGCCCTCAGCTGCTGGGCCGTGCTGAGCCCCTCCCGTACGCTTTCCCACTTCATTCCCCTAACAGCCCTGCCAGGTAGATGGCACATTATTCCTGGTTTACAGATCTAAGGACACCAATGTACAGCAAGGTTAGGCAACTCGCCCAAGACCACGCAGCCAGTAGTCTGAGCGAGCTCCAGTGCAGGTCTGCTGGCCCTTGTTCTCAACTCTACCTTGGCCTCTGCTTGACAGAGCGTCTGGCTCACCGCTGCCTCTCCGCCTCCTCTGACAGGCAGAGACGTGCTCATGCTGGAGGGCCTGACTGGACTACCTGCATTTGAGGCACCTGTGGCTTCTCCTGGTTTCTGCCGTAGCTGGGGGTGATGTATAGCTGGGAAACAGCCCTTCTGGCACAGGTCGGCCAGCCGGCTGCCAAGAGACTTCCCAGGACAGCTTGAACTGAGTCTACCAAAAGGTCTAGTCTGGTTGTCAACTCGCAGGCACAGAGCCCTATCCTGTCAAAGTCTCACAGTTAATTGAACTTGAGAAGTTGGATACTATTTAAACTCAAAAAGAATTACATATCAGAAAGCCAATTCATTAATTTGTAATGTGAAATGTCCTATTCACTGCAGTTATCTGCGAAAAAATTCAAGTGGCAAGATCAGTATCACCAGAAAGCTATTTAGAAATCAAAGAAGAAAACAAAGGGAGTTAACTGCATACAGCCATCACGCAGTGAGAGCAGCGTCTGGCTTTGGCATTAGGGAAACGCCGGCCCACCAACGGGGCAGGCAGTGCTTGAGGGTCCGTGTGCCTCTGGCACTGGTCTTGTTCTTCCATCGCGGAGTTCCTGGCCCTCTGTGGCGTCTCTCCTGTGATGTGGACGTGTGGCTGTGCCCCGCTTCTGAGATGACCTTTAGCCAGTACCAATTGCCACTGGCCATGTGCTTGGTTTTTAGTCTCTCAGAGTGCATGGCGCACCCTCTTGCTGCCTCTGCCCACGGGCTTTCTCCTGGGCGAGGGGCAGCAGCTCAGAGTGCCTCCTGGCCCAAGGACGCGCCAGACTCACCTCAGCACTCGCCTGGCTTCCGAGTCATCACCAAAGGCACTCCAATCCTTTCCACCCCGACCCAGACTGCTCGCCTTCAGGCTGCTCATCACCAGGTTAAGACTTGGGGTGGGGTAATCAATACCCACCATACATGAAGTGACTCCTCATCAGAAGGGTAGTCAAAATCAGAGAATTATGCAACTGGAATTATCCTTAGAGATAGTTTGATTCAGCCCTATCATTTTCCAAATGAAGAAACTGATAGAAATCAAGTGGCCTATCCAAATCATGTATCTAAGCAATGACAGGGTCGGAACCAGGATCTGGACCTTAAGCCAATACTTGAACCAAAATACCAAACACCTAACTTCAGATCACGGGCCCTGGGTAGGGGGGCTTCCATGTATCTCACAGACTGGCAGAGCACTAGGCACATTATACGGCAGATTTACTATTTTTTTCTTTGAATGTTGACGAAAATACCAACCACCGATAACTATTTCTATAAAAAGAAAACTATCTTCAAGCTATAAAACTTCCCCAAAATGTCTTAGAGAATATGTGATTGCAACTTTACCAACCCACTGTCAGAATTATAAGTTGGGTTTTGGGCTGAACAACAACAAAAAATCTTTAGTGACTATTCCAAGATATTCAAATAGTAAAAGTTTTTTTTTTCCCTCCTTTTTTCTTTTTCTAGTACTGGGGATTGAACCCAAGGCCCTCAAACATGCTAGACAAGCACTCTACTACCAAGCTACACCCCTGGCACTTTTTATTTGAGACACAGTATACCTAACTTGCCAGGGCTGGCCTCAAATTTACAATCTTCCTGCCTCAGCCTCCCCAGCAGCAGAAGATTACAGGCATGCACCACCATGACTAGCTTTGGAGAGTATTTCAATGACAATATTTAATTGGGAAGCAGTGATTTTAGATCAGGGACTCCTGCTCTGGCAGACTAACTTGAACCCAATAATCTTGGGTAATTCACTTTGATCACTGTGAACTCCAATGTCTTTACAGTTTTGATCTGGGATGAATTGAGACAATACTTCTGAAAAGCTTTAGCAAAGTGACTGTCAACAGTAAATGCTCAATAAGTGTTGGCCACTATTATGACAAAAATACTACTTGCATTAATGATGCTGGAGAGGGTGAATGAGATAGGTATTCACACGATGCCGAGTTAGCACACACTGGTAAATAATCTGAAAGTAATGTGCTCACGTAGAGCTGAAAAAGAGCTCAAGAAGACAGGCGTGAAAATTTGGGGCATGGGGGCAATATATTTTATTTGCACCGTTTGAATGTTTTACCAGAATGAGTTTACATAATAACTGTATAATTACATATAAATTTAAAAATACGAAATCCATGAGTGTAGAGTGAAAAAAAATTGCTTTATGTTTATGTCCTTTAGACCCACTGCGAGGACTCAACACAGAAACAGAGGTGCAATGAAATATTCATTGACACTGTATTTAGAGCAATAGCATTAATGGTTAAAAATCCTAGAAGCTTAAAACAGATGAGATTTTAAAGTAAATGTTATTATAGCCATATTTATGGAATGTTATGCAGCCATTAAAAAGTAGGCACTCAGCTAGGGATGTGGCTCCATGGCACAGCAATTACTTTTACTTGCCCAGCACACACAAGCCCTTGCTTCGGTTTAATCCACAGCACCACCAAAAAAAAAAAAAAAAGAAAGAAAGAAAGAAAAGAAAGGGCTCTCCATGATACCTAAAGGACAAGTAACCAAAGAAAACATAAATTGATTTCATCAAATTGAGACTTCTGTGTATATCAAAGTAAAAAGATAACTCAAAAAATGGAAATAAATATTTTCTAATCATATATCTGATAAGGGTCTAGTATTCAGAATCTATACAGTACACCAGAATATAACCTTGGGAGCTCTTATAGTTCAACAACAAAAGGGCAAATAAGCTAATTTGAAAACGAGCAAAGGATCTGAATAGACATGTCCAGAGACAGACAGGACAGCCAATCAGCACGTGGAAAGACGTTCAGCGCTGTCAGTCATTTAGAAAATGCAGATCAAAGCCACGATGAGATATCACTTCACATCCATTAGGATGGCTATGATTAGACAAACAAATAAAAACAAAAAATGAGTGTTGCCGAGGACGTGGAGAAATTGGAACCCTCACAGAATTGCCTGTGGGAATGTGAAATGAACGGCTACTATGGAAAATAGCCAGGTAGGTCCTCAAAACGTTAAACCCAACGATACCATATGACCCAGCAAGTCCACTCCCAGGCACACATCCAAGAGAAATGAAAACCCATATCCACACAAAACCTTGTGCACTAATGTTCACTGGGCATTAAAATAGCCCCGAAGTGAGAACAACCTAAATGTCCATCAACTGATGAACAAACAGAATATATGTCCATGCAGTAGAATAACACTCATCCCTACAAAGGAGTCAGTGCTGAGACATGCTACCACCTGAGCAATCTTGCAAATGCGCTAAGTGAAAGGAGCCAGACACAAAATACTGTGTGATTCCATTTATATGAAAAGTCCGGAACAGGAAAATGCAGAAAGAAGGTAAGCGGCCGCCAGAGGCGGCAAGGAGGAAGGCATGAGGAGTGACTGCCAACTGGCACAGGAGTGATAAAAAAATGTTCTGGAGTTAGAAAGTAGTGATGGTCACAGACTTTTGAATTGTACCCTTTAAAACAGTAAATTATATAGTTATGAATTAGATCTAAAATTTTTTCTTGAAAAAATTAGGCATCTGAAAATTTTAATAATGTGAGGGAAATGCTCTGAATGTATTAAAAGGAAAACAACCCACACACTGCTAAATACATGTATAAATCAAATTTGGTTTGAATTGTGTGTATGCACATATACATTTGCATAAAAAATACAAAAATATGCCAAAATGCTAACAGTGGTTATTCTTAGGCAGTATCATTATGAGGGACTTATTCATGTGTCTTCATGTTATTCACATTCTTCTTCATATGTTTCAAATTTTCCCTGTAATAAGTATGGGCTATTTTTACAACCAGAAAGCTTAAACATAGAAACCGCGGTAGATCTGTCTGGCTTCAAAGCTACTGTCATTTTCAATATACCAATCACTCACTAAACATTTAAGCTCAGTAAAATATGACATAGTTTGCTAGAAGGTAATGGGGTTCGAACATGAGTCCATGCACAGGGAGGGCAAAGGAGTCCACACACTCTTAGATGCAATGTTGTCCAGCTGCACAGTCCTCAGGAGAGGGACCCCAGCTTTCACGAGCAGCAGCACAGCGCTGTGGCTCAAAGACGGAGCTGGAGTCAGACTACAGAGGTGTGGATCGTGAATGTGTAATTACAACCTATATGACCTTGGGCGATGACTCAACCTACATGGGGCTCAGTTTCCTCATTTACAAAATGGGGATAACCACTGGGTTGTGAGGAGATGAAATAACACATCTAATGCACTGGCACTATCTGCCAGGGACACAGTGAGTGCTCAACACATCAATTAGCAGCTAGTCCCCGTCACCACCACCACCACCTCATTACCAGATTCTCAAGGAGGAGAGTCATGGAGATGCCAAGGACTACTTGGAAGGCTGTTTTCCAAATCTCCAAACTGGCAGCTGGCATCCAATTTTTGATGACCCTGGAACAACCACTCTACCCAACTAATTTCCAGATTCTTTCCATTTCTTTTTTTTTTTCCAGATTATTTCCATTTCTAATGAAACTCTTCTTTGGGGGCATTCTATAAGACACAGTGAAGCAAAAACATCAAAATATTCAGCATAACAAACTGCTTCTACTTTCTTATCTTGTGACTGATTCATAGAGATAAGCGACTCTTCAGGGCTACTGCAACAGAAGAGCTCTGTGCGACTTCGGTGCCTTTCTGGGCACCCTGCTCTGATCCAGCAGCACATCCAAGATTACTTCACAGCCCCGACTGCAAGATCCCGAGCAACATGCTCACCTAATGAGTGACTAGGGATTGGGACTGCATTATACTTAGTGCCAACTTTCCCACACCGCAGTCAAGAGTCTCAACAAGCAATCACCACTTCAACGCCTTCAAATCCAACCTCTTAGGTGTACAAAAGACCCCTGGCTTTGTAACTGGCCCTGATAGGCATTTTGCTCTGATCTGAAAACGTGGATGATTTCTGAGTTTTCGTAACTTGATTAGCAGCATATATGTTTCTTGACAGGAAATAGATCTGGACCACACATTAACACAGTCCCAAATTCCAAATTCAAAGATACCCCCCAATGTTGAAATAAAAGGGTCCTGGCGACTAAGTCTACCACAGCGAGACCGAGGCCAGAGGCTGAATGCCGGACAGCCAGCCCAGGGTGTAAAGCCCAGCTGTGCGCCTCAGACTAGCTATAGGACTTCAGGCACGCTGCTTAACTCTCTGGGGCCTCAGTTTCCTCGTGTGTAAAACAGGCATAATATTAGCGCCTATCTAACAAGGTAGTTGTAAGAATAAGCTAGTCTACGTAAATGAGTCAGTAAACATGAGGAATGGTTTCTGTAACACTGCAAACATCTGATGTTTAGGGATGAATAAGTACTATAACTTACTGCCTTTGGAAAAGGAAAGAGAAAAAAATACACCTGCCAAACTATTCATTTTTTTTATTTAAATATTTATTTTTTAGTTGTAGGAGGACAGAATATCTCCATTTTATTTTTATGTGGTGCTGAGGATTGAACACAGTGCCTCATGTGTGCTAGGCGAGCACGCTACCACTGCGCCACAACCCCAGCCCCCAAACTATTCATTTTTATCACTCTGCTTTATCATTTTTTTAAAAAAAAATTTTTTTAGTTGTCAGTGGACCTTTATTCTACTTGTATGTGGTGCTGAGAATCGAACCCAGGGCCTCACACATGCTAGGCAAGCGCTCTATCACTGAGCCAAGACCCCAGCCCTGCTTCATCACTTTTAAGTTACATGTGTCTCTTCTATATATGTCAATATAACATGATTTTTTTAAAAGCAAAGACTTCACAGACAACCACACTAGCTTCATATGAGTGGTCTGGGATGAAAGTCAACTAGCAAAGGGAGAGAGTGGAAAGTGAGGCCTCCTATAACATGAGGCTATAATCTGAGAGATGTCACATAAAACCTAAAATATGTTCAAAATTAGGAGGGACAAAGAACTGAACCTGGCACTTAGGGAGGCTGAGACAGGAGAATTGCGAGTTCAAAGCCAGCCTCAGCAACGGCGAGGTGCTAAGCAACTCAGTGAGACCCTGTCTCTACATAAAACACAAAATAGGGCTGGGGATGTGGCTCAGTGGTCCAGTGCCCCTGAGTTCAATCTCCAGTACCAAAAACAAAGAACTGAACCTGGCCCAATTCCCACATTTCATAGCTAAGAAAAAGTGCTTTAAGATCTTCTAGTTCAGTCATGACAGAAGAGACTCTACTTGACATTAGTCTTAGATGTGCAGTCATATCTGTAAGGGACTGATTCCAGGACCCCTCTTTGGATACCAAAATCCAAGGATGCTCAAGTCTCTTATTCGTTTTTGGTGCTGGGGACTGATCCTAGAGCTGAGCACCTGAGCTCTGCCACTGAGGTACACCCCTAAGCCCTAATTTCCTTATTTATTAAATGCATAATACAAATTTGTCCCTGTGTCCATGTGGGATTGGGGGGAAAGCAAATCTTTTTTTTTTTTAATTTTTTTTTTTTAGTTGTAGATGGATGCAATATATTTTATTTATTTATTTTTATGTGGTGCTGAGGATAGAACTCAGTGAGTCATGCATGTGAGGCAAGCGCTCTACCACTGAGCCACAGCCCCAGCCCCGAAAGCAAATCTTAAGATGCTCAAGTCTTATGTAAAATAGCATAGAATATGCATCTAACCTAAGCACATCTTTCCATACACTTTAAATCATCTCTAGATTAATTAAAATACCTAATACAATGTAAATGCTTAATGACAAAGAAGTCTGTACATGTTCAGTATTTTTTCCCAAATATTTTTGATACAAGGCTAGTTGAATCCACAAATGAGGAGCTCCACAGATATGGATGGTCAATTGTAATTTTGGGGGGATGGGGTGCGTAACTGGGGACTGAACCAAGGGGTGCTTGCCCACTGAGCTACGTCCCCAGCCCTTTTTAATTTGAATTTGGAGACAGGGTCTCACTAAGTTTCTGAGGGTGGCCTTGAACTTACAATTCTCCTGCCTCATGCTCTCAAATTGCTGGGATTACAGGCGTGTGCCACCATGCCTGGCCCAACTGTATATTCTAAGTGGAAAGCAACAGGAAGACAATTTTGAAAGGGAAAGAAGAAAAACACGGTTTGGAAGGTTAAGGTACTGACCTAACAATAACAGCTTCTAATATTATCAAGCATTTGTTATCTCCGAGGCACGGTGGCAAGCATATTACATATTTTTGCAAAACCAGTGAGATAGTTACTATTATTAACCCCACTTTCCACTGAGGAAATGAAGGCCTAGAGAGACGAAATGACTTGCCCAGATCACAAAGCCACTGAGCAGCAGTCAGTGAACGACCCACACTGTCTGATCCCAGAGGTGGAGCTTGTGCCACCACGTCATATTGCCCAAGCCTGAGAATGTAAAATGCACCAAAGCTCTTAATCCTGTGTCTTCCTCCTGCTAAAAGTTTTGGATAACTTGCTCTGGTCAGAGGCATTACAAAGATACATGATAAACAAAGCAGGTATTTTTTTTTTTTATTTAGTTGCACATTAATTAGACAGAATAACGGGTTTTATTGGGGCACATTTGGACAGGAGTATAACATACTTTGATCATCCTCCCCGATCCCCTTCCTCTTCTCTAACAGTTTCCCTTCTACTCTCATGTTGTCCTCCCACCCTAAATTCCACAGGAAGGAAAACACATGCAAGTGTTTTTTTTAAAATGTGAGCAGAAGGCTGGGGGTACAGCTCGGGAAGCTCAGCACTGCAAAAAGCAACAAGACATAGAGGGTAAGACTGAGGTGGGAACAGCTATCTGCTGTGTAAGTGCTGCTACAATTTGGATCTTACACGCCCCCCCCCCCCAGCCCCATGTGGTGAAGGCTTGTTTCCCAAAGCGATGCTTCTGCCAGGGGGCAGGCCTCTAGGGAGGTCCTCTGGTCTGGGGGTGCACCCGTGAAGGCAACAGTGGATCCCTCCCTTCCTCGTTTTCACTTCCACCACGAGGTAAATGGATCTGCTCCTCCACACACCCACACTGTGATGTGCGGCCTTGCCACAGGCCCAAAAGCTATGAGGCCAACCAACCATGGACTGAAACCTCCAGAACTGTGAGCCAAAATTAATTTTTTCTGTTTATAAGTTGCTTTATCTCGAGTACTTGTTGCAGGGATAGAATGCTAGCGCAGGCACCAGGCACACATTCCTCTAGCCTCCCACCTTGTCCAAGGCTATAAAGCTGGTGACAATACAGCTAAGGATGTGGTAGCCCGTGTGGCCCCAAGGTGGACACAGCCGTCTGCCCTCCTGGTTGTGAGTAGGGTGTCTCATCCATCCCGCAGACCTCTGCTGAGCTCAGCCAAACACCCTGCCCTGAGGCCTGACACCCTAAGACAATATCCCACATCATCTTGGTCTCAAGGAGCTCTCAGCCCAGCTGAGAGGCAGAGACCACTTTCAACCTAAATCCTGCTTTTTTGACACCTTTGTACTAAGTACCAGAAGCACTGAAGAGACTCCGGCCCATCTTTCTGCAACATGGCCCCGGTGCACGGCTCTGGCCTCGGCCCAGGCCCGTGGGCCCACGGAAGCCCTCTGCACACTGCACAGAGGCTCTCCACTGCCCTCTACTCCCAGTGCTGGGCGCTTTTGCTTTTGTCTTTGAAGAAATGGGAATTACTTTCATCTCCAGCTTCCCTCATCCATCACTAGGGAGTATAACAAGAGAGTTATCTTAAGGAGCTAACAATGAAAAGGAAAATGCAAAAGAAGGTAACTTCTCTATTGCCTTTAACGCTGGGAAAGAGCCTGTGGGATTCCATAGTATTTCCTTAAAAATGTTCAAAGAAAGACATGGAAAATTTCATCCTTAACGTTTTACTGCCCAGGAATAAAACCCCAGAACTCTAGGGGCCAATTATTCTGCTGTCTTGGACTTTGACCTTCAGAAGTCTCCCTTTGGTTTTATCCTGCCGGAACTGAGGGCAGCTGACAGCAGAGTGCCAGCCGAGCGAGCAGCTTGTGTCTAGGGTGGTCACACTTAATGACTGCCGGGCCTTCAGAGCAACGTTCAAAAGTTACAGTGCCAGGCCAAACCCACAGGCTAAACAAGCAGCAAGTTTCAGTCGTTTAATTTAAATGCATTAGTTCCTGCTGTGCGCACATCGCGAGGAGCTGGGTACTCCAACGGGCAGGGCAGTTCTTTGAGCATCAACCAAAACTGGGTGCACTAATAAAACCAGAGGAAGACAGGGAGCACAGGAGGGGACAGGAAAGCAGGGGAGGTCAGGGAAGAGCTAGCATGGGAACGAGGACCTGGTTCCCGTTGCCGCTGGGCTGCACAGTGGCTCTCCCTGCTGCCTTTGCTTCTGCTCCTCCCACGGCAACTGGCGCTTGAAATTTGGAAAATGGTCTCAATAAGGAGTTGTAACTCGTTACTATTATAGAGTTGGTTCTAAACCTGACCTAAGCTTTGTAACTTTGAATACTTAACCTTTCACCACGTTTCCTCAAGTGTAAAAAGGGGTTAATATGTACATTGGAGCTCATCCCGCTACCCTCAATTTAATATGCTTGAAATTTTTCTTAATTTTTTAAAATGGGGGTTGGGAGCACAGTTCACTTGCCTAGCATGAGCACAGCCCTGGGTTCAACTCCAGGACCACACAGAATACTACTTATTTTTTAAATGGGGGTAGTGGTATCTACCACTTAGCTGCCCCGGGAATTACGTGATCATGTAAAACACCTAAGTACAGTGCCCAGCACTTTGTATTTGTTCAATAAATGGTAACTTTTATTATCAACATGGTATTTCTGGGATGGGATAAAGAGGAGAAAAGAATACTCTGAACCAGTAAATTAATGACTGCAGACGTAGGAATCCCGAGGTCTAGACACAGGTCCTACGGGGCTGTCGCCTTCCCCCTTCCCTCACTGCCACGCTCATCCATCCAACAGACATGCACTGACTGCAGACTTCGCGCGAAGCACGAAGACTGGGAAACAGGAGAATGACACAGCGGGGACTTTGAGAGGACAATGGAACAAGATGGGCGCTGGGGCAGTCAATGAACCATGTGAAGTCGCATGTCAAAAGTCTGAAGTACGGGAGCACATAAAACTTCCCTAAGAAGTTCTGGAGGGGGGCTGGGATTATGGCGCAGTGGTAGCGTGCTTGCCTAGCACACATGAGGCACTGGGTTTGATCCTCAGCACCACATAAAAATAAAATAAAGATACTCTGTCCACCTACAACTAAAAAATAAATAAAATTAAAAAAAAAAAAAAAAGAAGTTCTGGAGGGATTCAGGACTTTTACGTAGCGATAGAACAATGTACACAAAGTCAAGTACATAACAAAGTAAAAATCTGTTTGCAACTTGCAACATTCCATGAATGTCCCTTATCTTATAAAAAGAGAAAACAAATTTAAATTATACTGAAATATTATTTCTTATCTGACAGATTGACACAAACCAAAACTGACAGCATACTTAGGAAGACTCGGGAGAAACAAGAAAGAGGGGTCAAGTATAAAATAAAAACTGTAAATACACCTTCTTAAAAGTATTCTGGAACAATGCAAATGGTTTACAAAATTTAAAACAAAATGAGAATTTTTTCCCTTACTAGCGGTGTTCATGTTTAAGACACTTGTGCTGCCTGTTTTGCCAAGTTGGTAATATAAGCACAGGGAAAAGAATTATATCAAGTGACTTCTAGACAAAGTTTGACTACACATCTTGTGTAACTTACATTCTTTTTTATTTTTTTATTTTTAGTTATTTATTTTTTGAGACAGTCTCACTATTGTCGCCTCAAACTCCTGGACTCAAATGATCCTCTGGCCTCAGCCTCCTGGGTAGCTGGGACTGTGGGCCCATACCACCACATCTGGCATCCATGTAGTTTATATTCTAAAGACAAAAGGAAACTCCTAGAAAACTAAAACAACATTCAGTAATATTAATGGTCTGTGCGGATAGTGGCATTACTACTGTCTTGACTAATAACACGACCTTGGACATCCAGGGAGGGGAGCAGCCTCTTCAAACCCCTAAGTGTGGTCCACTGATTTGGGAAAGGATAACGCTCTATGGTCCACTGAGTGTTTTCGATTGTGCTCAACTAGAAGGGTGAGAGGGAAGCGGAGACAAGAGGGGAACTAAGAGTTGAGGACTGGACAGACAGGCGCAGCCAGGCCTTGGGGGAAGAACATGCCAGACCATGTAACTGCAGGACTGGAGGGCAGGTGAGCCACCCAGGAGTTGAAGCAAAAGACTGCCATGTTCAGATTTCTGCTTTATTATGATCACTGGCAACAGTGTACCAAAGAGAGAGGAGAGGGACAGAGAAGAAAGTCACTGCCAGCTAGAAGGCTGCTTCCACAATCCGGGACCAGAGACCCCAAGGAGCTGTAGACAAAGGAGGAGAAAGTGGAGGAGAAAGCAACAGGCATGGAGTCGAACGGTGTCGTGGGCCATCCTTGGGCTGGGTACAGACCACCGCGCACTGTAGACTATTGCACAGGAGAATCTGGTGTGTGGGAGAGACGGGTGGACATTTCCTCTGGTTGACTGCCCTGACATCCTGAGCCCTACTTCATCTCTGCCAAAGGTCCCACATAGCACCCGAGATGGGGTGACCTCCTGTAGCTGCACAGCCCCTCTAAGATGGGTGTGACCTGCCACAAGATGCCAATCAACCTGCTGACCACAAGATGTCATGAAGCAAGACTCCGCCCTTGAAACTTTATCCCTGCCTTTGATGTACCCCCTTTAATAAACCATGGAGCCATTTTCTCTTGTCCAGCCTAGCTCCTGTGGAGACTGGACCCATCAGGGGCTCCAAACCTTTTGAAACTATAATTCTGACTTCGTCTTTTGTTCTTCACTAATTGTTCTAGACTTTAATTTCTCAGGTGGCTTACATCCTCCTAGGCAAGAACCCCCCAAAGGAGACACTGGCCATCTCCCACAGAACTGGATGTGTCACTTCTTGATAGAGAGAAAAAGGGACCCTGAAACAGGACACCACAGGTTCCTTCCTTTGGCAACTATGTGGTGCCATCCACTGAGACTAGGAACCAAAAAGAAGTACCAGACGGAAGACAGCAAGTTCACTGCTACCAAAGCCCCAACACCATCTTCTGGAACAGATGGACAGGAGTTAGGAAAGATGACCCAACAGTCAAGCTGCAGTCCTAGAAAGCTAAGGAACAGAGGCAAACATAATGGCTTAGATCACTAAGGATACGATCATTAGGATCATACATTGTTCACTATCGCTACTTTTTTAAAAGAGAAAAAATGCTATTTAAATAACCAGTACTTGAAGCCTCAAAAGCTATCATTTACAATTATAAACCTTTGCTTCTAATCTCCCTCATCTTTCCCAAGCCCTTTCCTTCATAGAACACCCTCTATTGTTTAGTCCTGGCCCAGAAACTAACTCTGGTTCCTTGATGTATAGGTCACTTACACATACAGCTCCAAACTAAGACAACTAGTATTTAAATGTAAACAACTAATTTTTAAATGCTATATGGGCCAAACTCTGGCCTACAGTTTTCTATTGAGGTCCAATAAATTAAGATATGCGGGGCTGGGGCTGGGGCTCAGTGGTAGAGCGCTTGCCTCGCATGTGTAGGGCACTGGGTTTGATCCTCAGCACCACATAAAAAATAAATAAGGTAATTATATTGTGTCCATCTGTAAGTAAAAAAAATATATTAAAAAAATTAAAAAGTAAGGATATGCCAAAAGATAAAGATTTCTCTTCCTTTAATTCCTCTTTGGATACTAATAAAACCAGAAATTAGGGCTGGGGGTACAGCTCAGTGGTAGAATGCGTGCTCAGCAATGCACAAGCCCCTGGGTTCCAGCCCCAGCACCAAAAAAAAAAAAAAACCAATCCAGAAATTACACCTGTAAATTGACTTTTTCAGAGGTTCTAGTATTAAGTTCTGAGACAAGATTGGTCTCAAAATAGAAGGTCTTTCCTTTCACACATGCAGACAGGACTCTCCTGGTCAAATGCCAGAAACATCCTTTCTTTACTCTTTCTTCCTTACATCTATCCCCTCCTTTCAACCCAACTATGCAGAATCTCAGGCCTGGCTCCGAGGGCAGGGAGCTGACTCTGGACACAAAGCATCAGGCTGCTACTGCCTCTTTCTTTTGCCCATCACAAGAAACAAACATGTACATAACTGGACCTTGCTAATCCACAATGTATATATATTCAAAACATCATATTGTACGTGTTAAAAATCACACAATGCTATTTGCAAATTTAAAACATAAAATAACAAAACTCAGGCCAGCGACACAGCTTAATGGTATGTGCTCAGCATAAGCAAGGCCCCAGGTCTGACCTCTAGCACCAAAAACACATGAATTTTAAGAAGAAACAAATATGGTATCTGCTAGCAAGGTTGCCAAGAGCACACCCACATCTCACCAGGCCCACGCAAGGTGACGGCCAACAGTCACCTTTAAAGCACCACGGAAGCGCGGCGCTGGTGGACGTCTGTGCTAAACACTGGATTATGCTTGACCCCTTTAGACAGGAAACAAAGCCTGAAGAGAGACTTCAAAATTCTGAAGTCAAGGTCACAGAGTAGTGGAGAGTCATAGGTTTCATGAATTCAGTCTGGTGGTGTCACCTGTGATCTTTCATTATTTTCCCGCACCTTTTAAGGGGTCCAAAAGATTGAAGTGACGGGCTCTCTTCCCAGAATGACATTCGCACAAGTTTACAGGCATCATTCAAAGGAATGTGGGCTCCCTTGTATCCAACCACCTACCCAAAATGAACAATCAGCTACGCTGTGTTTACTTTATGTAAGGGAATGAAATGTTCGGCATTATGATTGTGAGGATGTGGAGTGAAGTAACATTAAGGAATTATGAGGAAAGCCAGCTTCTTTTCTGGTCCTTCTCTTGAGGGCTGCCCGAGTCTCACAATGACATGCTCTCTGTAAATGAAACACTGCACCCTCTGTGTGACTTATCTCATCTCTGAATTTAAATGTCCTTAGTATTTAATTCGTTCCTCTGTGTGATTAGTACCTTGCTTCTGCACATTATTAAGAAGATGGTTCAGAAGGCAGGCTACTGGAGATCCAGAAACCCACATGTCCCAATTCAATTTCCTTGTGAATATCAAAGAGCTCACTCTCTCGAGGAGTGGAAAGAGGCGGAGGGGTCACTGCCTTCCCCCAGGGTGCTGGTAGCAGGCAGCACTCGGAAGAGTAATGTAAATACTCAGTATGAGGCAACAGGGCAGACCAATTTGTTTTTCAATCTATTTTATTTCAGTTCAAAACATCATTGCAGACAGACAGTCCAAGAAAACAAGCCACACTTTGGTTACACTCAGTCTTCCTCAATCTCCAAAAGCAGCTGAGTACTGCCAAAGTGCGGCTTGTTTTACTGGGCTGCTGTCTGCACTGATGCTTTGAACTGAAATAAAATAGATTGAAAAACAAATTGGTCTGCCCTGGCTCTTCCTGCAGTTTCATATTATCCTTCAAAGCCAGCGTTTCCACCCACTCTTCACTGGAACCCAGCAGACCCAAATCACAGAGAAACTGCCACACTCAGATGTGAAGGGCCCACCCAAACCTGAAATAGCAATTTAACTCAGGGCTTGTTGCTTAACATTGCATCAACATGCCACTCTCTGCCATCCAGTTCCTTGCTCATTTGCTAGGTTGGACTGTATCTTTTGGTGACACGTGCAATATGGTTACTGGACACGGTTTAGAGAAAAACTTGACACTGCAGTTCTTGCACAGTTTCCTTATTATTGCCTCGAATTTATTAGGTTGATGAACTCAAACATCCTATTTTACTTACTCAAAAAGCCTGCTACTTTTTTTGAAGCATTCAATACTCCGTCTTAAAGTATACAGCAGTTATCAGATACAATAATTATTTTTACAACATTATTTTAGAGAAAATTCACAGTTATTTGCAAACAAATTTTGAAGTTAACACTAACTAGAAGAAGCCCAATGCTTCTTTGAATGGCTTAAGAAAATGCAGATGCTGGGGTACAGGGTGTGGCTCAGTGGTACAGTGTGTGCTCAGCACTCCAGAGGCCCTGGGTAAAACCCTCAGCACCCAAAAGAAAGAGAACGTGGATACCTGTGATGGAAGAACACAAATGGTTTCCAGCTTAAAACACTAAATTCCTGAAAAATGTGTAATTTGGTTTAAAAAATTAAATCCCACTTGAATAATTCCTTCCTAAGCACAAAGAAAAAGTCAGATCTCCCCTAAACAAAGGAAAACACCCATCCCTGCCACCCTCAATTTTGTCTGTAACACATTTTTCTGAATTTTTGTTATTATTTAGTACTTCAAATAAATTTTCCATTTGAGGTCAAATCTGGTTAGTTTTCTCTGACTAGAATTCAGGAATATGTTTAACAACTGAAAGAAAACACCAAACTTAGTCATGTACCTGCTCTTGTTTAATGAGCATGCCTGCACTGCACACAGCAGATGCGCAACTCCCAAGGGAAGCAGCTCTACCAGAGGGGAAGCGGGCTGGGACCAGGGACCAGGCACAGCACTGTAACCACAGCACAAATCATTCGCCCTCAGTTCTCTGGCACCTCAACTTCCTGCCCACCTTCTGGTCTCAACCTGTTGAAAAGTTCCTCCTCCTGGCTCCTCTCCCTTTCCCCTTCTTGCTAGGCTGACTTAAACACTGTTTTTGAAGAGGGGTCTTCCCTGGCCTGGGGTGTGGCTCAGAGGCAAAGTGCCTAGCCGTTTGCAGAGGCCCTTAATGTCAGTCCCCAGCACTGCACAAGAAGGAGTCTTCTCTGGGGCTGGGATTGCAGCTCAGTGGTAGAGCGCTTGCCTTGCATGCGTGAGGCACTGGGTTCGATCCTCAGCACCACATAAAAATAAATAAAAATATTGTGTCCATCTACAACTAAAAAAATATTAAAAAAAAAAAAAAAAAAAAGGAGTCTTCCCTGACCACTCAAGGAGAAGCTGGGCCTTCCAGGTGAGCACCTCGGCACTGTTTATTTTCCTTAGAGCAGCTGCCACAATTTTGAATAATTTATTTGTGCACTGTCTTGACACTAGGTTTCAGTGTCTGGAACAGAGTCCCAGGGCCTTCCTCCTCACCCAGGTAATCACAGGCCTACCACAGTTGTGCCTAGTATGTAGCAAGCACTCAAATATTTGCCCAGTGAATGAACTGGATTTGTTTATTTAATATCTACCTGGTTGTGGGCACTGGCTAGCAACCAAGAGTATAAAAGGTGAGGTGTGGTCCCTGCTCTTGGGGACCTCCCAAGCCCACCAGAAAGACAACAGATGGAACAATACAGGGCGATGAAGACAATCTGTTTAGCTTCAGCTTCCAGTTTCCTTAGGCATAAGTTATATAATCTTGGAAATCTCTGTGAGCCTGTTTCCTCATCTGCAAAATGGGAATAATTATACTACCTGTGTCATTGTGTTGGTGTGAGGATTAAGTACTTGACAGTCCATGTAAATAAAGCACTCAACACCAGTACCTGGCACAAAGGAATTATTCAATAAACATTAACTACAAATTGTTATGCTATGACAACTGTGTTTGAAATTATCTCTGTGTACAGGTGTACCATCTGTCCAAGCCCCCTGAAGAATTTAAATTCCATGGAACAGCAGAGATCTTGTCTCGTGTATTACTATATTTTCAGGGATTTGAGTAGTCCCTGGTGTTTGTGGAATGCTGAACAGCTCATGTATGCATTCAGGCAAGCATGGGTGTTCCAAACCAGTCAAATCAATGAAAAGCTAGGTTTGGTTACTGCTGCCACAGAAAGTGTCTATATTGTAAGAAGGGAAGTCTGATGATTCAAGCCAAGTACAGACATATTTCACTATGAGATTGTTTAATCTCTATAATTCACACTAAGCTCTGAATACAATTCCAGGGAAGAACCAGACTCCCAGATGGAGAAAACTTGAGAGAATAAAGTCTGAAGCAATCAGACCTTGGCCATTGGTTAGGTGGTTCCCAGGGATGGGATCCATTTGCCAGCCGTACATCTAGTACACCTTTAAATAGCTTAATCGCTCCTGCTTCTTCCTTTTTCGCAAAATGGAAACATAAACCATTGTCATAAAGCACAACAAAGCCAAGCGTAGATACAAATAAAGCACCTGTCTTACTGAAGGCACTGGGTGGATTTGGGATTATTATTGCTCTATGAAGTAGGAAAAACATCTCCTACTTTGCATAATGAATAAGACCAGAAGGGGTAATGGAAACCAGAGCGTGTGACAACTACAGGGCTCCAGGTGCACGGCCCAGTTGTAAGTCAAGTTTCCCACTTCGTGAGAAAGGACTCGAGGAATGGCTAACGGACAACTCTGACCCAATTTGCTTGCCTCTAGGACAGGAGTCGGCACACTTAAAGGGACAGAGAGAAATATTCTTGGCCTCATGGACCTTGCCATCCAAGCCATGTAGTGGCCACACAACTAGCAACTACTCACCTCTGCCCTCGCAGCAGGGAAGCAGCCACACAAGCCATAAACAGCGAACATGGCTGCGTTCCCGTCAAACTTCGCTTACGGACGCTCAAGTCTGATTTCATATAACTTACATCCTTCTTTCCTCCCCTCTAACACTCAAAAACTTAAAAACCATTCTCGCTCCAGGCAAACACACTGGCAGGGGAAGGGAAGGGGGCCGGGTTTGGCTCTGGGCCTGGGAGAGGCAATGAGGCTGAGGACTCCAGGACTCTAGAGGCTCGGGTCGGACCAGGGCAGGACAGGCCCGCTCCCGGGCCCAGCGCCCCGCCCGCTCCCCGCCGCCGGCGGTGAAGGAGTCGGCGCCCCGGGGTGGGCAGACCTTCGGGGCCGCGCCCTGAAGCGCCGACAGGCAGCCGCGACCAAGGACAGCCCTGCAGAGTGGCCACGCGGAAAGGTCCCTGGGTGCCCCTCACTGAAGGCGCCTCTTGGGCCTCCGCTGCAAAAGGGGTCTCCACGCTGAGTCCCAGCCCCGTTTCTATGGTTACCTGTTCAGCACCGATTCAAACTGCCGTTCTTTATTGACAGCGCCATAGAGGACACGAACACTCCTGCCCGAAGGGAACAATAAAGCTTTCGCCATTCAACAGCGCCGGAGACGCCAGAAGGCGGCCATCTTGAGGCCGGCGCGGAAGGGTAGGATCCGGGAGGGGCACCGGCGCACCAGTCACGTGCCGGGGCGGGTCTCGCGAGAGGCGGGGCCTGAGTCACGCGCTCGCTCTCCACCAATGCGGGACCAGGGACCACCCTCTGTTTCTGCTTAGACCCTGGCCCCTCCTTCCTACCCGCCGCACCTCCTCGTGGAAGTTCTACAGGAGTTTCCCCGTCCCTTGCTAGTGCAGTTCTAGGTTAGCAGCTTGTTCCAAAGACTGGCCCCGAAGTAGACGCAAAAGTTTTCTTTCCATTTTTCCAAAACAACACGTTCACGTGCAAGGCCGAGGTGTGACCTGAGCCGCGTCCCTAGACGCGCTCTCATTGGTGGAAAGGCTTAGCGCCGCTCGGACGCGATAGGATAGCAGCGGAGAGTCAACCAATCGTGGTGTCTTGTAGGCATTTTGGTCCCGCCTCTCCCAGTCTCAGGATTTAGGCGCTCGCGGGGCAAAGTGTCGGTAACTTTGCTTTTGTGCATTTTCCCTCTCACGTACGTCGCACACCCTGTACGTTCCCCATTGACGCTCCCCCTCCTCGACAAGCAGTTAGTCCGTTTCAGACATTAGGGACAAATTAAGTCCCGTCGGCGCTGGCGGATGAAGGCCATCCGTGCACCACACGGGTCTTTTTCTGTCCAGACGTCCAAATTCACTGTCTTACTCCGTGGTTACAGCTGTTACGTCCATAGTGTCAATCTTCAGTCGTTTTGAGAGCTGTCACTGTCAGGGTGACTCTCACTCATCAGCGTTTTCCATCACGAGTTCAGTCTACTGGACAGAGCCGTCACTTGGAGCGTTGCTGTCACCGGTCCATCATATTTACTGTCACTGTCCGATACGCAACTACTGTCAGTGACCATAAACTTCAAACGGTTCTGTTCGATATAGCACTCTGTGTGCCCAGCTGTTACCCTTTCGGTTGTTTTCACTGTCATTGTCACTCAGCTTCTTTCACTGCCCCGTAAGTCAAGCCAATTTTGAACAG